>OZ005741.1:18812157-19056299 GCA_963930735.1 Dioctria linearis
TACCATTGAGAAAGGACCAAAACGTTTTGGCATTATGCTTAATTTCGGTTTCAACAGAATTCAGATACTGCCTATATAAAAATTTGTTCAAAAATTCATACTCCTTTCGAAGCCTTTTAAAAAGGATATAATCATTTACAGCACCCGTCACACGATATTTCACATGGGCCGCATTACAAGCATTCTTTAAATTAGCTAACCTACGATTTCTCCAAGGATGTCCTGAACTGCCCCTCCCTACTGCTAAGGGCACGTGAGCAAAAATAATGTCGTCCAAAACTGAAGCAAATTTAGAGTACGCTTGAACTAAGTCGCATTCAAAAAACAGACTCCGCCAGTCAATCAATTCTAGCTCATAATGAATAGCTGCATAATTGGCTTTTTTGAAGTTAAAAATATAATGAATCACATAGATGAGGATTACTAAAAGTACTATTATGAACTATAAAACCAATAACAATCTCAAGTGCACAATGATTAACAGTATCTTTGGAGAAATTAAAGGATGCAGAATCAACAGTACAAACTAAGTTATCGCTAACGAATACCAAGTCATGAAGCCTACCTATCGAGCTCGCCACCGTGTTAGGCTGAAGAAGATCCATCGACAGAAGTCCATCAACCAAACAGCGTTCAAAATCCTTCAGAATATTAAGAGGAACAAGCATTTTGTCATCATCACTCCATAACCACTGGACATTACCGGCGTTAAAATCGCCAAGGACACAGACGTGATCATTGTCGTTAACAATAGTCTCCAAGATCGAACCAATATTAAGAATATGTTTCTGGTAAATCTCCACAGGCGAGTTAGGCGGGATGTACGAAACAAAGAATAAAACTACAGCATCTGGAGAAGATACGCGGACACATATCTGCTCAATATCATAAGACGAATGAGGCAATGTGATTTCACGAGACTGGAAGGTTGATTTAATTGCCAGCAGGACACCTCCACCACGGCTAAATCCAGATTCAGTAGCACGATCCTTGCGATAAACCAAACAAGCTCTATTGAAAATTTCCGACGAATGAAACGATGGGTTAAGCCAAGTCTCAACCATCACCGACAAAAGATAAATAATTTTAATAGCAGATTTAAAGTGGCAAATTAACCAAGGACAAAAAATTAGCATATTACTTATAATGTAGTTCAGAATATAAATTGTACTTCAAGGATCGGTATATAATGTCGAAAACAGTAATCAATTGCCGAAGCTGTTATCGGAAATAAGTACATATATGTTGCTAAATGTTATTGTTTAATTTGTTGCTTTATCTTAGTTAGTTTGTGAAACCAACTGCATATATAAAGCTCTAATTAAATATTACTGCATGAAAATACTCTGCTTCATGATGCATTAACGTAGATGCTTAGAGAATTCTTCCTATGCCAACCACACGAGTTGTAACCCGAGCTCACCCTCGCATCCTTGAAGTCAGATTCGGTTGTACCGTGAAATTCTGTGAATCCTTCATATGACTTATTCATCCCTGTTAAGTTTCGATGTCAGCACGGTGCAATCCATAACATCAGCGTGCATTGCATTATTAGTGGGGCATTTATTGAACTTCTTTAACAACTTTGTATGCAGATATATGAATGGAACAATTCAATTCGTTTGTTTTCAAAATTTTTTCGATAGTTATTGAGATGGTAGAAGGATAGAGGTTTATGACATCATGTAGTTGAGCAACTGATAAAAATGTTGAGCGGACTTAACTACCTGAGTTGAGCGATGAGTTGATATTGACAAACCTGCTAGTATGTTCATAAGCATAAAAATTAGCAGGTGGAAAGTATCAAAAGAAATTTCTATACCTGATCATAAAATATTAGGTTCGACTTAAAATCCATTAAGTCAATAGTATCGAATCATTAGATTAAACACTTCAAGTTTGAATGAGAACCCCTCAAGGTTGATATAGCACCATTATCTGAACTGTGGAGTTAGACTCAGCCTCCACGCAGCTACAAGCGGTTGTTCTAAAACCAGTCACTTTGGTGGAACAAGGAACCGAGCTTGAAAAGAATATAGGTTGGGTATTATTCAATAGAGCTGTTTGGTAGCTGGGGAGAATACAAAAAGACGATAATAAAATATAATAAAGATTTAATAAGATCTAAAGAAGAACCTAGAGGACCTATTCTGGGATGGCATAAATTAAAAGCACGCAGTTACCAGGCTAAAAAAAAAAATATATATAAAAAAAAATGTATATAAAATTACCACACAAACTCAAGAATAGTTTTGGAATATATTAAAAAAACTTTTAAAATAAATAACTTTCGCAAATAAATAGCACTAAAGTAATAAACATTTTTTGGTTTTCCTCATTGATATGCACAAGAAAACTTTCATTGCAACATAAGAAATGCTAGAACTCAGATTAAATCTTAAAAGTTTGGGCATCCATAGCTATAATCACAATTGATCCGGTGAGAACCTGGGGCGTAAGTCAATAATTTTCATTTCTTCTCTAAGCATATCATGAAGTAAGTCAAAATTTACAGTTATAGCTACTGATGGTAGTGTTTCATTGTAATTCCCCTCTAAACATTTGAGAGTATAAACCTAAAGTGAAACGAAAACGTGAACATTGCGAACAGCTTTTTCACTAATCCACCCAAGGCCCTATAATGCGTGAACACTATCATCACAGCGTAACAAAACGTAATGAAAACGTACCTCCCTCTAAGCATTTGAGTCCATTTGTCTATACTGCCTGTCTGGCAAATTATAAATTATTCTATGATTTCCCATTTCCTCAATCAATTTTACCTCAAAGCTCACTATTTTAAAATAACCGCGGCTTCTACCACCTCAAAAAGACAAAACTGAATGCCAAAACAATTTCATTCGATTAATTTTGTTGGTAGTACTGCAGCGACAACGGCAAAATTAGAAACTGATCAATCCCAACGAAAACTTTGTCGATCGCTCACCGTCGCTCGTCACAATTTGGTGCTCCTGTGCTTTTAGAAGTTTGATAGCGGTATTTCGTCGTCGATTGTCGTCGGTCGTCGCAATTCAATTAAAGAGTTTGATTTTAATTTTAATTTTTTTCTTTCTTTCTTCCTTTTCTTGCCGTGTGCATTTTAAATGTAAAACAATCGGAAAACTCTTCTGTGTCTAACTTAACTTGTCATTAACCTGCTTTCCAAGACCCGCTGTTACTTGTCGCCTTTCTATTTTTATATATCTATTTTCTGGCAATATGTAATATCATATTGCAAAATCATACTACAAATCATGCTACAAATCATACTACAATTTTTGTGTTCTTGCTATTGTTTTTATTGTTTTCATTCTTATTAATTTGCTGTGGAATTATAATTTTTCTTTTGCTGCTCTAACGCTGCTCCTTGCTACTATAGTTGCTCTAAGCCTCCAATGCTTTGCTCTTAATTGTTTATGTTTAATGTTGCTAATATATGTTTGTATCTACAATGTAACTCGCTAAGATGTGCCCAACGCTCAGCGTGCTTTTGGCACGGGTGCTCAAATAAATAAATGTTTATGTTTATAAATTTTCACGATATTCGTCACTAGTGGCAGAACGTGGCGCCTAATGAGAATTTTTTTTATATACCTTGGTTTTTATATACGGAAATGGAACGCAGCATTAATATTTAAGACACAAACCTTACTTCATAGAAATTTGGAATACCTGATCCTTTAGCAAATAGATGTCACCAGCAATAAACAAGGAGATTGCATGAATCATCACATATACCGTATTATACTGGGTGACTTTTTTTAAAACTCAACCACCAACTTATAACAATGGACTTAGCGATTTGCTATTTAAGTGGCACATAAAATATTGTGTTTCTGTATATCAGAGTTTGAGCCAACGAGAATAACTATAAAGGAGATGCAATCATATGTACGATTCGTGTACCTACGTGAGCGTACCCAAAATTGCCCCGCATTTGTGTATGTTTTATTCCGCCATTTTTTGTCTTCGCTGTCAAAATTATACTTAGGTTTAATTTCTTTTGCCACTGAACTTTTTTTCAGAATTATTAACTTTTTTAAGTTCATGTTTGTAAATTCAGTAAATACTTTTGAATATATGAAAATAAAAGCGATTAAATTGCGCGTAGGTTGTACAATTGTGTACAGGTGTACAAATTTTACGGCGATTATGTATAAACAATAGATATCAGAGTCAATGTATTAGAAATGGGTACCTACGTGATATTTTCTCATTTTCATCCTTTAGTTCTTAACCTCGTTGGTTTGAGCACTCTTTAAAACGTTTACTACATAAAAATATGTCAAACTCAACCAATCAGATGAAATTTTACCCGAAAATCGAATTAAATTAAAAAAATATTTTTCTTGTGTTCAAGTGATATTTTAATCGCTTTGTTATGGTATTATGATGAGTGATTGGATTGGACGTGATGTCCAGACTACAAGCATGAGCTGACAGATCACTCGGTGATACCGTTGACGATGCAGGGTGGCACGCTAACTTGCCTCAGCTATGGGCGGGGAGTGTTGACGAAGACCGAGAACAAAAAGACTACACACTGGTCAAGAAGGGACCGCATACACCACTCACCTGAAGATCTCCTGGAGGATCAGATCCTAAGATCCTCGTTGCAGTCCTCGACTTCCCATGACATCGTGGGCACTGGATGATTATGATGTCTTTTGTGGTTCACGGGAGGGCAGTGGCGTAGTTAGAGCTTTTGTAGCCTGGGGCGGTCCTGAATTTGCCGCCCTCTCTAGCTTAATCAAAAGCAAAAGCGGTTATTAACAATTATTGAGCATAAATAAATAATTGTGTAAGATCATTATTTTATTTTGTTTAAATTATTTTGATTTATAGATTTATTTTTCTTGCACTTTTTTTAATACGAAAGGCCTACCTGGGAGTTTGCTTCGACTAAATCTACATCGAATCGAATTTTTTCAAGGAGCAGTTTCCACTGTTTAATACAGTTGAATAGAAGATTTTCCAAATTCAAAAAAAGGCAATTGCCGGTTATGTTTGATTTGCGCTGATGAATATTCGATGTGATTAATTTTACTAGTAAAAAATGATATATGATAAACTTCGATAAGATCGAATCTAGATCGAATTCTCTGGTAGACCTGATTGTCAAAATTTATATTATCTGTTAGTTCTCTTTCTATGGACAGTATCGCTAGATTTCGTAGCTTAAATCACTCATTGTGGAACGAAGATAATTTTTAATTAATTTTAATTTGGAAAAGTTCCGTTCACAACTAGCGATGTAACCATAAAATTCTTAATAATATTAATATGGGAACAGAATTTTCCAATCTATATTTTTTGATAAATATTAAAAGTTCAAGAGGCCCTTACCTTCACTTTTCCAACCTCTGGCTTGCTCTTGTACATCAGGTATATAGAGACATAAAATTCTGGATCCTATTCCTTTCAATATGAAACTGTTCCTCGTCAATCAGTACGTTTACGGAACAAGAGGAAGATTATTGTTGGTAATTCAGGCTGTGATTTTTAGCACTTTTTTCAAGTTATTTACTTGACATTCAAAATTTTCAGTTAAAAGATTAGATGGTATTAGGCACGAATTCTACGCTCAAACCATGCTTTTATTTCCTGAATGACAAAAACATTTCTCTTTGTATTTCTCCTTCTAAAGATATCCCGACGTCTCGCGAATCTTTACCACTCGTAATTTTTTCCTTCTAACTCGACGCTCAGTGGATATCTCCAAATCTTCACTCTTTTGGCTGTTGTAACTGCTTTTTACACTATATATTTGTAAAGAATTCAGTTTTAAATCACATTAGCCGCGTTCTTTTTTCGTGATCCAGATCAAAGGAGATTATCGAATGACGTCGGTGTCAAAATCGGTTATAAATTTACATGATTTTCTAAATTCATACGAAATCCACACATTGCCAAGGTTTTGTAGGGTAAAAACTTCAAAATTTGAATCAAATTTTAGTCAGGTTTTGTGAAGATTGAAATCATGGAAATTTGATAATTCCCCTCATATGTAAAATCATATCACCTACAGACATTTTTTAGAAGCAAATAAATTTTAAATTTCCAATGAACCGGATCAATATAAAAACACGCAGCAGGTATTTAATTCGTTTGTTTGCCGGTATTGTTGCTCGTCATTAATTTTCAAAAGGACGGATTCCCATAAATGGAGGTAGCACAGAAAAAAAAGAGTGAGTTGAGTAATATTCCAGCGTCTAATCTCGTTTAATATTTTCTTTCTCAGATGTCAATTTTTCCAAAGGACTGAAAATGTTTAATAAATGTTTTTTTTTACAACAGTAAATTTAGTCAAATTTAGCAAAAAAATCAAATTTCGCAAAATTTGATGATTGACTGAAAATAACTCCAGTCGACCACCAAAGTAAATAAAAAATCTGTCGAAATATTACCTGTAAATTCTTAAGAAGATATTAATGTTTATTGCTCGTCTCATTGCTCATTAAATTGCAATACAGAGGTGGACTAGTCACATAAAAAATTTACCGAATTCAATAATAAAATATGACTGGTTTTGGGTAGATACATTCCAACGAAAACCGTGCGAAAAAAACCGTGTAAAAAAAGACATGCTACACATATTAAAATTGAGGATGTGTTTCAAAACTTTAAAAAACCGTGTAAGACGAAAAAAAGGGGTATTTGGTGACCTAAAAACCGTTCAAAAAAAGTATATGTAATATTAAAAGCCAACAACTAAACAAATTATAATTAAAAACAAAATGTAATTAATATATATTATTATTAAAAAAAAGAGAGAAACTTTAGTGCATATGTAATTATAAAAAATCCAATTTAGAATAGAAATAATTTTTTTTTACATATTTAGACTGTTCATCGTTACTTGATTATAAGCGCGAACGTTTATTACCGACTGGACAAAAATCGCTTTCATCACTCACTAGAGATGTCTAACACATCCGACGAGTTTGAATCCAATGAAGAGTCTGGTTCATTATTAACACGTTTTCTGATGTTGGTTTTTTTTTTAATTAGGAAATCTGTTATCAGCTCCTGTGTTTCTGGTTTGTCAATTTTCTTATACAGTTCTTAATACTCAGCCGTACAGGATCTGCAGATTACGTTGAAATTTTAATGCACGTTCCATGTCGGGATCATAAGTGAGAAAACGATGTTCCATACTTGCAGCAAATTTCAAGCCCTCGCGAATTAAATAACAGCTGATTTAATTGATGAATTTCAACTTCGTCTCCATCATCATGGTCCTCATTGATAGAATCAACTGTTGTAGCTTCAATTAAGTCCTCGTCATCCAAAGGTTTATCAATCATCAATTCATCGATGTCCGCATATTCAAGGTTTTCAAAGCACACCACCAATTGCGTGTGGTAGATTAATAATTTCATTTCAGAACACACAGAATTGCCACTTTTGATGCATTTTGGCCCAATTTTTCTCCAACAAGCATTTAGAGTAGATGTCCGCAATTGTTTTATGGCAAGAGAAGCATGTGTAATAGAATTCATAATTGTATAATATTTCATGCTTGTACGACCGACAAATCCCTTTGTTCGACTGCATCCAAAATATTGTTGCGAGCGTTGACCTTTAGTTCGTTATTTAAAACACAATATTAAGTATTTAATATACAAGTTCTTTATTTAACTCTAATCATATAAAATTCACAATCAATTAATCAACTCAACTTTAATTATCGCTAATAGTATATGTACTTTCAGTTATCGCAATCCAATTACAACACTTTCGCTCGTTTATTACTTTCGCTTGTTAACACTGCAACGTCTAAGACAAGACTCTTTTTCTGGCGGTGATAACTGTTATATTTATACCCTAGAAACTCTGCAGATTATTCTGTAGTGTTCAATTCCAGAAGCTTCTTGACTATTCTATTTATTCTACTCCTGAACCTTCTCGCAGATTCAATCATCGATTCTCCGAACCTGAAGTTGTTTACCCTCCATTGCCAGTAGATGTCACCAGTTGTCTCTTTCTGTTGCACGTAACAATATATTTAAATGCTTGTAATAAATTTTAAATGTTGCTATTATACCTTGAATATATACTTTGAATTCAAACCCCTTTTGTTCCATATATTTTGTTACTTCAGGAACGAAGCACTCGTGGAACCGTTTTATAAACAAAGCTGACGTCATCCATGCCTTATTATACGCCATCCAATGCACTGCAAGTTGTTTAAGGGTTTTTTCTTTCAAAGCTCGTGGCATGAGTGCTCGGTTGATTAACAGAGTCTTTAAAATTGTATCACCAGATGCGTTGTTGCACAATAAGAACGTCATGCGATCCTTAGCCGCTTTGAAACCACCAGCAGATTTTTCAGATTTCGATATGTAGTTTCTAGTAGGCATATTTTTTCAAAATAATCCCGTTTCGTCGGCATTAAATACTTGATCTGACATCCGTCTTGAATTATTTTTACTAGCTTCCCGGGAAAGTTTTTTGCAGCATTTTTGTCGTCTGACGCTACTTCACCTTTTATTTTTACATTGTGAAATGCGTTTTTTTTTAGGAATCCTGTCAGCCATCCCTCACTTGCATTCAATATCAGTTTCCTGGTTGTCTGGAGACTTCTTGATGGCTCCGATTCTTGCCAACAGATATTGAACAGGTAAAGGTTCTCTGAAGAGAGTGTAAGATTTTAATTTTAGTTTCTAAAGAAATTGTTTGTCTCTTCCGGTTAATTTTTGATTTTTCAAACATCTTATTAGGCTACATATAACAAATTTAAATAAAATTCACTTAAACAATTTTCTAAACTAGATTTTTGCAATAATAGTACCTTTTCCGGGAATTTTCCCAATTATATTTTATTTTTGTGACTGCGTAACGAATTTTGTTCTAACACGTCCAACAATTTTTTTGTTAAACGTGTTAGAGCAAATAATTCATTTAAAAAAAATTTTTTTTTCTTTTTTTGGGACCGTGTTATTTCAAAATCGTCTAAAAAAAAGGGTTGGGGTACAACACATGCATTATATCAGAAACAAAGGTGTGGATTACAATATTATTATGTTATTGATTAAATTTGTAAATAATTTAGACAGAAATATAAAAAAATGTAGCCTCAAGATATGTACCGCTTGGATCGGAGTTAATTTTCGTTAAATATTTTCAATTTATTTAAACTGAAAATATTCATTTTTCGTCTTAAATTGTATAATTTTGTCGCATGTTGGGTTTCTGTTTTTTACGCTAGATGTCTCTAATGTGTTCTGTGGTCTAGGTCTAGACTAATTTTATATGAATTTTCTCACTTTTAAGACACAAACCTACGTATAATAAATTTTATTGCCTACAGGTTCGCTGATATCTAAATTGAAATTTTTGCTGAGTATTGACTCCTCTTACATATTTGCACCCGGCATTGATTTTATACATATATGTAGATATTCCACCAAATCTGTTACTTCTTCTCGACAGATGGCCTTACGTGTACCAAATAAGAAAACGTAGGCGAAATTTTAACCGAATGACTGAAATCGTGTTTACAGATGGCGCCATCTATTAAAAATAAATTGTAAATAAGAGGATATTAAGTTATCTTCGATAACAAATGTTTTTCTTCTCCCTATGTAACAATGTCTACGAATGTGGAAAAAATGTAATAAAGGAATTCAAAGGAATTTCAGATTATTTCTCAATAAATTTGCTTTTTATGAGATACATATGTATATGTATATATAGAGAAGTACTTCGTAAAAGATTTTTTTGTTGAATTTTGTATTCCTTCTGTTCTACAAGAAATTATTATTTAAATTAATGCATATGTAATTTAATACATATTTCATTTGACACATTATTTCAGTCACTTATATATATTATAGGCAGTGCTGGGCACCGTTAATGAAAGCATTAACTTCGTTAATCGTTAATTCGCTACTAAAGAAGTTAACTTCGTTAAGTTAACGGAAGTTAACATTAATCGTTAACTCCTAATAGTAATTGTAATCTTTATAGTATTAGACTAGTGAAATGAGCAAGTATATTAAACGTATACCCAAGACACACGGATAATATCAACGATCATTGGCCGAACAATGACCATGGCAAAGCTCGTGTGTTATTGCACCATTGGCGCAATGATCATTCTTTTCGTCATTGCACCACAAGCTCATTCGTTTGCAATTATGCATTACTTGTCATTCCTTTTGTCGATAAGTGCGCTTTCAGCGGTGCGGAACTGCAAGTTATTGGAAAATTCAGTTGATTTGCAAGCCATCACTGTCAGATATCATTTGTGAAATTTATTGATACATTTTTCAAGGTAAATTTTGAATATTTTCCAAAGCGAATTATTGAAAAACTTTCTCACATTATATATCCCATACAAGGCTCGATTCAATTTTTCACAAATTTACTTTACAATTCACAGTTTTTAATTTACAAAATTGAGAATTGTTATCTGTCAAATTTAATTACCGTCAAGATATCGTGTGCTTGCTTTACCAAGCAATGATCATTCAATTATTTACGTTATTGGATCAATGATCATACTAGTGCGTCATGAGCCTAGGGAATAATACCCTTGCTTATAAAAAACTGTTTTGGTTGGAGAAGTTTAGGTAGGACATGGAAGATAAATAAGAAAACAGTACATAAATATAAGTGTGTTATAATAAATATTTCGAAATCAAATTAAAATTACGGGAGAATCAAAATACTGGAGATCACTGGTGAAAAGCCGCAGCAAATTGCCATTGCTCATCGTCCAGAAGATGTCCAAACATTTTATCTATGCCCTTTAATAAGGCATTGGATGAAGCTGTGCAATTCACAAGATCCCTAGCCTTGATATTCTTTAATTTAAATACAGCTGCTGCAATTGTCGGTAGGAGTGATCCGAGATATGTATGCTTGAGCTTGAAGCGTGATGTCTTCTGACGATGGTAATTGCGCCTACTATTATGCAATTACATGCAAACTTAGCAAAATTAATGAAATTATAAATCATAGAAACGTGAATATCTCAAAAACGGGTGCATTTAGGCAATTTGAAATCTACCAAGCTAATATGTTTAATTTTTAGACATTCTGATTTTATGAAGCACATTTCGTTTGAGATAGGTGTAAAAATTTCTTAAGATTGTAATCTAATAGGATGAGTATATCCTTGAACTGTTGACTTCTTTTTGGCTTGTTTGAAACATAATTATAAATATCACGCACCATTGCTTCAACTGCAGAAAGCAATTTAAAGCAAGCATAGGGTTGAGCACAAAGCTGCGAAGTGGTAGATGCAGTTTAGTATTAATATTTATTTATTAGTATTACTTATGACTCCGTGGACTCATATCAAAATCATCCAAATCATTTGCAGAATTCGTCGACGTAATATTCCTATTTTACAAACATATTTCGAGAATATCAAAAGTTGTAGAAATTAAGAATTTACCTATTATTTTGAAATATTTTCGTATTCCCTTCAACACGGTGCTGGTACTGCTGTTTCTCACTAAATGGTAAATTAAATCATTATCATAAATGCTATGCAGATGCAGTTATAGTTGGGTCGAATTTTTTTTATTTCGGAATGTATTTTCAGGTCAAAAACTTTACATTTTGGCATGTACGTACGGCACCCTCAGGTCAAACATTTTCTGTTTCGGTATATACTTCAAAATCAAAAATTTGTTCTGTACAAAAATGACCAATGTTTACAATTGTCATAAAATCGTCATTTTGAAAAGCAAAATCGGCATTAAAATTCTCGAAACAGAAATCGTCATAATGACGATAAAATCATCAATCTGTCATTTGCTTGTACTAAAATTAAGGACTGAAATTCACCTCCGCCACTGTCGACCAATTTCACTAATGCAGTTAAGAAAAGTTACAATGTATCTCTATATTTAGCTGTAGCAACACAGTTGGGCGAACACAATTAAATTTTGGTCATGATAGGAAATTTGTTGTCATTAGTCGCGGAAGATTCATGACTTGTACACTTGTCAGCAGGACGAATGCTTTCAGAAGCAGCAATAAATCATATAGACCAGGAGGTGATAGTACTCACCTAGGCAAACAAAAAATTGTATGGCAGGGATGGCCATATCAGGCGCGGATCTAGCATTGAAATTTAGGGGGGGGGGGGGGAGGTCTTCTTACAAATTAAATTGAAAAAAAAGCATCCACTGCCGTAAATCACTTAGTTTATCCACTGCAGTACTGTAGTGAGATACTTACTAGGAAGGTTTCCGCATTAAGCGGTGTGGATGATGTGTCAGTTTTTAGTATACTTTTTTACAAAATGCCATATTAAGAATAGTAGTTGGGTGTAAACGACAGAATCATTCAAACCAAACTTTTCTCAGTTTTACGCACTGGCATATATAATTTGGGCTGCTCGATATGCTATTTCATGCGGGTACAATTTTGTGTGTCAAAAATAGTTCTTACGTCGTCGGTGCCAACATTGAAAAAACCATTGGCGGGAAGTTGAAAAGTGATTTTAATAAAACCTTTGGAATTTTTGTTGAATATCTATGAATACATTGCCTTTGGTAAAACACTTTTTATCACTAATTAACCTAACCGAATGTTTTTTTTCTTCAACTTTAGAGGGGGTCATCACCCTTCCCCTGGATCCGCCACTGGGCCATATAAACCGTTTCGGAGTTACAGGGTGATTAAGAAAAAAACCAGATTGACACACCCTATATTTTCAAAAGTACAGGGCGTACGGTCACAGTTAGGAGCTGATTGTATGTAAAACTCATGACCTTTCCATCATCTGCTCAACCAGCCCGGTAGTCCCCTTACGTCAGGAGTTATTGTGGTCTAAACGGAAAATTTCTGATTTTCTTACCTTTTTGTTTTTCATTTTGACCTTTATTATTTCTGCAAAAAGGTCATTAAAAAAACGTTTTTTTTTTATAAGAACTGTAAACTGTAGACTCTCCTCTTTAATATGACCTAATGATCTATGTACTATCTGCAGCCGTTAAGGAGTTATAAGCTCACAGCTTATTTAGGTCATACCGAAATTAACCGATTTTTTTTTTAATTACGTGTTTGCAGTCAGTAATGGCCGGTTTTATAGTCCAGGCTTAAGCCAGATCTTAGGTAAGCTATGGGTGTGGCTTAATCTCAGAACTTAAGCCTACTCGGTTTCATAGTACTCAGTAAGCTAAACCGCAGATGAAAAATTTCAAGTTGCCAGCACTGCGGTAATTGTGAATTTCTAAAGGAAAAGTGCCATTGTGAATCCCGATGAAGAAGAAGACATCAAAATAAAATATTGTCATCACTCGTTTGTTTAAACTGTGCGCAGTTTTCACCAGTTAGTCGAGCTTTTATCTACGAACGTATCAGATCCAAAATCATCATAGCCGAATGTTTCGACAGTCGGAACCGAGAATAAAAATCAACATCCTCCCATTTCTCGAAATGTTGGTGGCGCCTTCCTATAATTTTTTCAAAGGTCACACTTTTCGATATTATATTATACTTTTCTTCGTCGCTTATATCCCCTGCATCAGATAAATAACTCACTTTTGTAGCTTGGAAAATTTCAATTTAGTTTTAAAGTATAACTGTTGAAATAGCACGTTCGTTTAATAACAAAAATTATAATATTTATGCAAAATATATATGTAGCAAAAATTTCCTATGTGTTTCACAGCAACATCTGAGGCTTAAGCTTTCGAGATGGCGGACTTAAGTTAAGCTTGCCCTAATCCAGTGATATCACTTAAACCTTGACTGTGAAACTGAACTATTTTTTGAGCCTTGGATAAGTCATCGCTGTGGCTTAAGCCTTGACTGTGAAACCGGCCATAAGGGAACAAAATATCTCTGAGAATAGGTTTGAGAAAAGCTTTCAGAATAGGTTAAAAACTAATAACTCCTTAACGGCTACAGAGAGTACATAGGTTGTAATAGGTCAAATTAAAGAAAAGAGTCTACATCTTACAGTTTTTACAAAAAAAAGTTATGTTAATGAACCTTTAGTAAAAATAATAGAGGCTAAAATAATAAGAAAGATAAGAATATCCGAAATTTTTAGTTTAGACCACAATAATTCCTGACATGAGAGGAGTGTCGGGCTGATTGAGTAGTCGTTGGAAAGGCCATGAAGCTCTGCATACAATGAACAGTTAACATGACCTAGGTACTGTACATTTTATGATATAGGATTTTGTAAAAAAACTAGTTGTTTTCCTAATCACCTCTCCCCATGCCATAAAACTTTTTGTTTGACTAAGTGAGAATTATCAACTCCTGCTTTATTGACCACCCTGTATATAACACAAGATAAAAGTTAAGCAGAAAAATAGGAAAATAAAACAAAGAAGAGAAAAATAAAATAAAATGAATGAAGAATATTTCAAGGTCCTTCTAGGATCTATTATTATTAGTAGTCAAAAATTCAAATAATTTTTAATTTTTCACCTCCGCTGAATTGCAACTGTTAGAGAATTCCATATTCTAGGTACACGGACAAAATAGAAGCGAGTGCCAGTCAACGGTACAAAACGTGGAATAATTATATTTAAATACCTAGGAGATTGAGAAAGCAGTATATGTTCCCATAAATATTCAGGCTTACAAGTATACATGGGCTTATATAAAAAATTAAAGCCTTAAAAAGAAGATACGTAATTAAAGAGCATTCCAGAATTATGTTTCGGTATGAGCTTACATGATTATATCATCGTAACCCATAAATGAAACGAATACAACAGTTAAACGCTACATTCAATTTGCAAGGCTTTCATAAGTGAAAAGCGGTATAATAAGACCTTGACTATCCTTAGTTTAGCAATAGTGGTGAGGAGATTATCTCGAAAGCCAGATTATTCGTAAAGCACCATAAATATTATTTAATATTTTCTGCACATGGTCGCAACATGAGATGTGATTTCAGCATCACACCAAGATTTCTAAAACAGTTAAATTGTGGTATATCCACCGAAGGAAAGTCAGTAGGCTCAAACACTCTCCTGTATATGATTGTATAACTAAATTTACCGGTATTTAAAAATAGATTGATATTTAACACTAGATTAGCAACATACCATTCACGTATACGTTCTAGGTCCATATTTAATTGACAAAACCATCCTCCAACATACCATTGGGGCAATTCAGGAAAACCTGGACATCATCGTCTTACAGATGCACTTTTGCATCATGTACAACATTAAGTAGGCGATTTATGTACAGGTTAAACAATAACGGACTCAAAATGGATCCTTGCGGTACACCGCCAACTAAGCCGTATCGGCTCAGAGATTCGATTTCTAAGTTTAACCTGCTGCGAACGTCCCATCAGGAAGCTATTTATAGTGTCGATAGCAGAGGTTGAGAAGCCAAATGCATTAGCTAACTTGAATTTTAGATTGTTGTGACTTACACTATCAAATACTTTAGAGAAGTCTAGTAGTAGAACAAGAATACTCATCTCATATTTATCAAGCGCCATACGTATATATGAGCTCACTTTAATGAATGTTCTTCAATATAAGCTAAGAATTTGAGAAGGCATAGGTTTTTCAATTGCCTTCGCAAGAGAACAAAACAAACTGATAGAACGGTAGTCAGATTAACTTCTCGGAGAATTGGTTTTTGGAATTGCACAGGCACGAGTAGCCTTATGAAGTGATGGCATTTGACTTATGGCCAGTTTCACAGACTGAGCTTAAACAAACTCTCTAGCTTAAACTCGACGAATATGTTTCATTGTTTGGTTTAAACCCCGGTTTAAACTAGAGTTTAAACCGTGCCATCCCGGATTTAATCTCTCCTAAGTTCATCAAGTTAATTGCTCCCTTCATTGTTAGTACATTAGTGTACATCTTTAATGTTTGCCTTACCACATCGCAATTCGCTACTATTTGGAAAAGAGCTCTTATTATCCCAATCCCTAAAAGATCTATCGCCTCTTCTGAGAGAAACACTACCGACCAATCAGTATACTCTGCTATTTCAGTAAGGTGTTCGAGAAAATAATATATAACCAAGCTGTTAAGTTTGTTGACCGGAACAAGTTCTTATCACCTTGGCAATCTGGGTTCCGTAAAATGCACAGTTGTGAAACAGCTCTATTAAAAGTAACATCTGATATTACTGAATACCTTGATCAGGATTTCCTAACGATACTTGTTCTGCTCGACTTTAGTAAAGCATTTGACTCTGTCGACCATCCTCGCCTTCTTTATAAGCTTGCAAGCAATTTTAATTTTTCTTCATCTACTGTTAACCTCATTGGGAGCTTCCTTTCACATAGACAACAAGCCGTCAAAGTGCAATCGCAGTTTCGCTCTACTCAATGTGGTGTTCCCCAAGGCTCGATTATTGGTTCTTTTTTTATTTAGTTTATGATTTTCCGAAAGTTTTCCAGGGCGTATCTATTCATCTCTATGCTAATGATGTGCAGATTTACTTCAGCAGACCATTTGGGTTACAAGAGGACTGCACTGCTCGTATAAATGAGGATTTGCATCGCATATCTGAGTGGTCATTTGAAAATGGGTTGATTTTAAATGCAAATAAGTCGTGTTGTATGCGCTCTTGAAACATCTGATATGCCACCTGTTTTACTTAATAATGTTATCTTACCGTATCAAAACTCAGTTAGAAATGTAGGAGTTGAACTGAATTCTAGGCTTTCCTGCTGTAGTCATATCACCAATATTATTTGCAGAGTTTATGGGTCCTTACGCCAGTTATGGGTCCATGGATATCTTCTCTCAACTGAGATGCGCATGAATTTAGTAAGAACTCTTATTGTACCTCATTTTACGAATATCGTGATCTGTTCTTTTTGCATAAATTACTATTTAATAAGTGTCCCAAGAAATTAAGATTTATGCATTCATCCATAAGTATTGGTTTTCTTATTCCTCGATGTAATTCACATTATGGGGAACGCTCTTATTTTGTTCAAACCCTACGTAAGTGGGATCTACTGCCGTTTGACCTTAGGGCGGTGGGCTTTAGCAGAGAATTCCTTCAGCGATTAAAGTCCTTTTCATCTAATTAGTGTACATCCCGGTTCGTCGATATTGCTATTTTATTATAATTTGTTAATTTTTATTAGATCTTAATTTCTCATCTTTCTTATTTGATTTGTTCTAATTTTTACTATTATTATATATTACTCTTTCTCCTTTTCCCTTCTTCTTTACATATATGTACTAAAATATCTTTCCAGTAATTAGGTTTATTCTGCTTGCTATTTGACCATTATATTTTCATTTCAATTTTATATATATATCGTTAGTCTTTATTGGTTTTTCTGTATATTTTAATTCCACCTATTATCTGTATGTTAACAAGATTATGTATTCTTTATACAGTAGCCAGCAATAAAAGTATTATTATTATTATTATTATTGTTTATCAAGAAAAGAATTTTATCATGGTTTCAGAATTAGACATTTTTAGCGATGAAGAAGTCTTTTTGAGTTAAATTTAATACTCTGTCGACGATTGAGAGTAATTAGAAATCGGTCAAATCATTTTAATAAAAGGGTCGACGTTAATTTTTACGCGAGAAAAAAATTTGTCAGTTTGTCTTCGAATCTATACTTGTCTGTTTTCTTGTGTATGTATGTCTTTTTTTATGCACTAGGAAAAGCAATATATCAACTACACTTCTACTAAAATAGGCAGCCCTTTTGGATGGTGGCATATTTAAAATTAGTCAATATAACTACATATTTTCTATTTTTTACCTTCTCTGGTCTGTTTATGTCTGTCAGACATAAACAGGTCTGTTTCCGATTGATTGATAGAAAAATAGATTCACAATGGCGGCGATAACTAATTTAGTTCACAATTTAAACAGTACTACTAACATTACTAAAAGAATACACTGTGAAACCCCAGTTGGTTTAAACTTGGAGGATGGTTTAAACTAAACCGTTGTTTAAACTCGACTTTGAAACTGGCCATTAGTCGAATTAATGACGATCAATGTCTCGTCGTCAGTAACTCAACGGAAAGAAAGACCATCAGATACAGATTGCTGTATATCACTATTGCTAATATCAGTCGGCTCCTATGCATGAGAAATAGTTGAAAAGTATGTATTGAGTTCATCAGGATCCAGCTCACAGCCCCGATTTTTCCTACCATGTATCGCCTTAAATTATTCCAAACTATTTTAGGAGTTGAGTCAGGATTAAGATATATCCGTTTAGCCTTACGTATTTTTAGTGTTACAATATTTCGTATTAGTTTATATAAACAGTGTGACTCATCAGTTCTTAACCTCTATTTTGTAGATATAGAAACTCTTGATCCGCAATTATGATTTCAATTTCTTCAGAAAACCATGGGGGTGCATGCTTGTCACGGAGATAGTGGATTAGTGTATGTGTATCGAAAATTTCCACCTGTTCAATAACATTAGTGGATTCATAGACTGTTGACCATGGGAGTTCTGAGCAGTCATTTAACAAAGTAAAAGAAAACTTGGTGGGCTAAGTGGGTTACAAGATAAATTAATTTAATTTTGATATTAATTTTTCGCTTTATTTTAACTTAATAACAAGGGAAATTTTTTTGTCATATTATTATTGAAATATTATATTTTAGGTGAAATCATACTGTCTCTTAAAATTTGTGCTAACACGGTTGTATAGAGGAAGGGTGGGTAAAGTAGCCAGGGCGAGTAACGCGGCTTTTGGAACTTTGTCCGCTGGAGAGTGCTGCAGCATTGCGTGAAACGTGTCACACAGTGAAACAGATACAATCAGTATTGTCAGTTATCGTGCAAGTGAAAGCTATGCGTCTTCTTTTTGTACATGTCTAATGTAAGGTAAGGTGGCTAATAATGGTTGCTGTTAGTTCAGTACTAAGTAGAACTATAATTACTGTTGGAACGGCCTTGCAAATATTCTGTATTGGATATATGTACGTAGGTCTACTAAATTTGACTGCAGACCACAAGGGGCCATTTAACGGGTGGCCAAGCATTCGAGCGACGATTTCTATCTAGGCAAAATAGTATCTATCTAGGCAAGAGAGTTTATTTTTAAACATTGATTTTTATTTATTTATTATGTATATTAATAATGCAAGAAAACTAATTCAAATTTGTTATAATTATGATTTTAATAGATTAAATAAATGATTATTTATTACAATATTCTAGTAAATAGATATTATCTTAATGTAATAATAACATAATAACGCCGAAGCCATGTTGCAACGATTGTTTCTTTTTATGGGACGATATCAAGATGCCCTCAAAGTACCTACGGAAGGAAGTCAACCGAACAGTCTCATGGAACTCGAAGGCAATGCAACAGGCCGTAGAAGCAATAAAAGGAGATAAAATTCAGTTTGCTATAGCAGCAAGACAATTTAATGTACCACGAAATACGCTCAGAAGAAGGATTTTCCAAAAATAACGATGTGATCGAAGAAAAGAAGGTTCTTGGAAGCTAACGGGATGAAGAACTCCTTAATCATATCTTTGACATTTAACAACGATTATATGACATATCATTGAATGATCTACGCTACTTGGCATTTCAACTTTCCACAATAAACAATTTACACATAGATTCAACAAAGAAAAGAAGATGGTAGCCAAGGAATGGGTATCAGACTTTAGACAATGGCATCCTAATATTGCTATTAGAAAACCAGAATCCACTTCAATGGCCAGAAACAGACATTTAGTAGAGCTAACGTGGATAACTTTTTTAACATCCTTATGGCATTGTAATGACAAACACTTTCATTCTGCTCATCTAGTATCTAATGTCGATGAAACTGGCCTATTATCGGTTTAAACAAGAAATACCAAAGTTTTCTCGATGCTGAAAGAGGCTTGCTTTCCAAACTTGCAGTGTGTAGGAGGAACATTCATTCCTCCTTTTCAGATCTTTTAAAAAAAAAGAATGAAGATTGAACTTGAAGATGGAGCTGCCACTGGAACTGAGCTCGCCTGCTATCCCAGTATAAAAAAGCAGATACATATTTCCATGCAATGGTTTGACCATTTCTTGAAACATTTCAAGTCTAAGCAGTGCTTTTAATTCTGGATGGAAATGCTACACACATCAAAAACAATAACTTCATAGAAAAAGTCGGATACAATCATACAACTGTTGTATGTTTGCTTTCATATTGCAGCCACAAGTACCAATTTCTAGGTGTATCATTCTCAGGCGCGTATCCAGATTTGCAGCCGGGGGGGGGGGGGGGGGGGTAGGTCACAACTAAAATGTTCGAGGTGGGAGGAAAAAGTCGGAAGTAGTCGCTTTTAATTTTTTTTTTTATCATATTTAAGTTAGATATCACAAAACCCAATTTTCGGTTTTATTTGGAAAACCTGTCGATAATATTTACCACATCAATGTCGATCTCAGAGTGGACAGACATTAAGGACTCATATCAAGATACTCTTTCTCTTGTAGAAATAAATGTGACGCAACCGATTCTGTCACGGGTGAAGTAAAGGACTGAGAGTGAGAGCTTGCACCTTGATTCACATTCAAAGGAATAGCAACTTGGGAACTTAACTGATCTTGCTTTCTTCTGAAAAAAGTTATCAGTTTTCTGTAATGCAAATTTCAGTATCTTCTTCTTTCACAATCGCCGCTCAATGCCTGTAATTGCAAATTGTACTGTTTTGACAACGAATTTCCCGAAGCCGTCTACCGTCGGAAAATTAAATAGGTAAAAAGAAAGATTTATGATCGCTGACCAATTTCTTAGAAACAATAACACATTTTAAATTCGAAATTGTGTGCTTTTTCATATATATGAGTAATCGGCACAACAAAAATATAAAAGCATCTTCATAACTGGGCTGCTAAGCATTACGTGCCATTTTCTAAACAATAAAATACTAAAATAAATATTCCAAAATTACATACTATCCTGCAGACCTGTAAAATTCCAAGTACAAATACCAGTACAGTACCAGTACCTGGACTTGAAATATTTTAAGTACAAGTACAAGCTCCGGTACTGGTACCTTAAAATTTTTCAAGTACAAGTCCCGGTACTGGTACTTAAAATAATTTCAAGTACAAGTCCCGGTACTGGTACCTTAAAAATTTTCAAGTACAAGTACCGGTAGTGGTACTGTTACTAGTACTTAAGTACCAATGTACTTAAGTACTTTACAGGTCTGCTATCCTATCATAGATATGATATAATTATGACTTTTCGACACTATATAAAAGCGCAAGAATATTCTAAAAAAAATTGTACACGTTTGAAAGACGAAGAGTTACGAGCGAATGGCTAATTATACCTAATCCACTATTACTACTCATAAGAAGACAAACAAACCATTCAAATCAAACCGTACCATACTAGAGCTGAGAAGTTTCTTCGCAGCAACAGTTGGAAGAGCGAATAACAAAATTCCAAATCAGCATGTTTCTCGGGGAGGCATTTTTGCATGCAGCACTGCAGCAGACGAACATGTTCTCTAACACAGATTTTATTGCACCAGATGTGTCAGACATTTCCACGATCCCTGAAAATAACGATCTTGCTGCCGCCGAAGGAGTGATAAATGGTGAAACTGTAGAAGATGGTCGTGAAGATGAAACTACGGTTACAGTGTTGCAGTGGTTGGTTGCGGAGGTTGAGCAGGGCTGCAGTGGATGTTCGTGAAGGTGAAGTGATGGTGGACGATACACCCAAATCACTACCGAAATCAGTTTTAATAAGTCCAAACGGCTTTGTACTTTTGCCTAAAAAAACAAAGGAAGCTAAAAAAAAAAAAATGCAAAGCAGCGATAATAACATCTAGCCCATACAAAGCTGTATTATTAGCTGTGTTCCATTGGGCTGTGTAAAGTACTCGCGAGCACTTTCCGAATGAAACGCAAGTTTGTGTTGTCAAGAGTAAAACATAACCTCCAATTTCAGACATTTCTATCATGTTTCTGTTATAACAAGTTTATTATGAAAATAGTTATAATTATTAACTATATTACTCAAATTAATGTCACTAAAAGCAACTGAAAATAAAATTATGAAAAACTGAATCTATATCCGAACTAAAACTTTGTCTCTGTTCGATATTAATTATATTAAAACTTACTACCGTATTTATTTTCATAACGATAATATATAAATTTGAATAATTCTCCTGTTCTCGATGATTTGAATAATTTTATTAGTTTCTTTATAAACATTTTCTCTCAAATTTCATCTATCTGACATTTCAATAACCACTTAGCATCCAAATCCACCTAGCGGAAAATTCTTGCGAAACTACTCAGCTTATCTACTCGCGGACAAGAGCAAGTATTTGGGAGTTTTACACAGCCCGATGGAACACAGCTATTAAAAGAAAAGATGAAGAGAAAGGAGGGAAGAAAAACTGATGAAAGCTACTAGTACATCCAAAAGTAAGAAAAAAAAATCAAATACACAAACCAAAAAGGAAACATAGGTTGCTGCAATGAAAAGACCTTTTGTCCTAGATGATGAAGAACATAAGGATGTGAAATTTTTTTATTGCAATGTGGCGTTCTTTAAACCTAAGGATAACGAGGGTGGTTGGATTAGGTGTTCCAAGTGTATGCAATGGCCTCACGAGAAGTGTGCTGGTTGCGAAGAAGAAGATAATTTAGTAGCGGCAGGTAAATAGTTTGTTTGAGTGTTGCTGAATTTAATTAGTTTTTAAATGTTTTCCTGTGTTATCTTCAACATTAAGTTTAAATAGTTTTCAAATGGTTTCCTTAAATTTCAATTTTTTTTTCAATACACATATAGGAGTACATCTCTGACATGTCCACACTATTTACCAATTTAATTAACCTATGTGGATAAAGTGGCTATTTTGCCAATGTGAGGTAATCATTTCACAGAAAATAAAATTATCGGGGTATAATGTTCTAAACTGTTGAAAGTAATTGCAATTTTCTTAATTAAGATGGTATCGTGAAAAATTATTTTCCTTCAGGTGGCCACTTTATCCACCTTTCTTTTACTAGACAAAATATTCAAATTTATGTATAGCTACAACTTGATTAATTAATTAGATAAACGTACGATCATAAGAATCAAATCCTGAATTTCGCATGATAAGTTCGTTGGGATACGAAAATATTTACATTATACATACACAGAATTATATTTAATTAGTATTATACATTTACCTCTCTAGGACAAATGTACATACTTCGTGCGGATGCATTTGATTGGTTAGTAAACAAAAGAAGCATATTAAGCAGAACAATTTAATTTATTTTTCAAACTACTTATGCACCGCTGTAATAACTCTACATATATGAAAATTTCTACATTATCTCCGACCTTAAAACAACAACCGCACAAATGATTTTCCATTCATTTAAGATAGCAGACAGACAGACAAAATAAGCAAGACTCATAGTTTATTGTTCATATCTCATTAAATGATTCAACGGCTTATATAGGTGCACTACATATACCTCGTATAGTGCGCATCAGGTGAATGTTTGATAAAGACGTAAGGGATAGGATGTAGGAAGGGAGGGAGGGGGGTAGAAGGAGCTAGACATGCACAAAATGAATAAATAGGGAATAATGAGCTCGTTGAGATAAAATAAATACTGCACTCAATAGCATGAAGTTAATTTACCATTAAATTAGTGCAATTATTTACCATTTAAGTTAATATGAAAAATTGCATTCATTCCATCATTAGCATTATTATTGAGTTCCCATTCAGTCAATTGAGAGCGCAATGTGTACACCTATACATGGGGGTCGACGAATGGAGCAAATTTGCAATAAACAATTTTCTTTCACAGATTTAAGTAATATCTCATAGATTTAAAAATAATTTTTTTTTTTAAATTTGAAAAATTTAAGATGAACTTTACTATGGTGCAGCTCAAGAGAGGGAGAGAGAGATATACAGATTGAGAGAGAGAGGGTGAGAGATATACAGAGAGAGAGAGAGAGAGAGAGACAGAGAGAGAGAGACAGAGAGAGAGAGAGAGAGAGAGTGAGAGAGAGAGAGAGCTATAGAGAGCGAGGGAGAGACAGAGAGAGAGAGAGGGAGAATGCAAGAAAGATTTTTTTTCTGGGTTGACGAACCATTTTCTAATTTTTGTTAAATGCTTTGGATCTATATACATAGAATAAAAGGGTCTAAAATATTATCACGCAGATTTGATCATGTATGAGCTTGTTTGATGATGTGTATGTGACAAACTGTGTGTCAAAATCAAAATCCTTTGCTTATTTTGGGGACGAAGTTACATGTACCTCTTTCTAAATCAATCCATACATGCTTGACAACAAAATTTACCGTATGTGTGGTGATAATGTATATCAAATTAGGAGGACCGGAACGTAATGTCGTTTTTGCGCAGGTCAATATTTGTTAATCATTGAAGTGGAAGTGGAAACAAATCCGTGTCAGATAATAGAGTAACTATTAAACACTCTTAACCAACCTTGGTTGACCATCCAAAAACATTTGAAGCAGATAGTTAAAGTAAGCAGGGTAGGTGTTTGGGTCCTGCATAATCTGTCTGCAAGAAACAATTTTGAAAATTTGTATGATATTCAAAATTGTCTCTTAAGATATTTTGCTCAAAAACCAATTGATTTTTATCGATCCGGCATTAAAAATGTGAACATTAAACCTAAATGGTAAAAGGTTGCTGATAAAGAGATTGATTATATCATTGATTAAAAATAAAAACTTTGTTATAAATTTATTTGTTTAAATTTAATGTAAAAAAAAAATTGCCTTTACTTTCCGGTCCCCCTAATACATTTGTCATTTTTGAATAAACGTCCTCTTATGGTATAGACTAACCAAGGAAGTTTAAAAACGAATTAAAATGGCGGAATCTTTAAATATAATAATCTTCTCAAAGTTTGAGTAGCTATTATAATAGCCGTGAGTCCTCACTCGAAACTTGCATATGCATCTGCAAAAATTTGCAGAGTAACCGACAATCTTTCATTTGGAGTGATAGCTTCTTTCATGAAAATGTCTTGCTTTTCGATGAAAGGTTTTCAAAAAGCGATAAAAGCTCATGCTTTGTGGCGTAATCTAGTGCGTACAAGACAGTCTGGCTTGAATCCTGGGAGCTCCCAATATTTGACATTTTTTCTTGGTTCTTCTAATTTTGATGGTATACCCCAGATTAAGTTTGGTGACAACGTATTACCTTGTGCGAATTCTGTACAAAACATTGCAGTTCTTTTTAATTCCAATATGAAGTGTTGTGATTACACTAGATGCCAGTTAGGCTTTCAGCAAGCATTCCTCCATCGAAAACACGACTGAAGTTAGTAAAAACCCGTCTATGTGCTACTTAATTTTTTTACTTATGGCTCTCTAATAATCCCGCAATTAAAAAGTGTTTATAAACGGAAAATAAACGTTGCCTTTAATGATTTCTTAAGATTTGGGTTAAGAGACTTAAGTTCTACTTAAAGTACATTTTCGTTACTTAAGATTTATTACTCAATACGTTTGAAATGCCCCTACTTAGTACTTGAACATAAGTACTTGCTTCTATTTACTTGTACTTAAGACTTAGTTTTGTACTTAAGTACCAAAACTTTTACTTAAGTATTTCTGAGTCTATTAAGTATCTACAAATATCTAACTCTTCGTAGAAAAGCAAACACAATCTCTAGCGCAACTCACTCCTCTTTTGTTTAGTTTTAAGGCACGCAAAGAACTGTCAAAGCATGTGCCTCACTCATGCTTAAGGCAGAAACTTAGACAGACTAATAAAATATACAAACAAGACTGGGCAAGTAGAACAAAAAGCACTAACGTCTCGCTCGAATATTAAATCGACGATGACCCGACTTGATGACATAACCACTGACATGTATAATATGGACTGACTGTAAAAAGTAAAGTAAGCATATTATATACGTCAGTGGACATAACCAAGGTTAAGCGAGCAATGCCTCGCTCCAATATAAAATCAACGATACCTCGACCTGATGTAGGGAGATCTCAATTTTTTCTTAGAAATTTACTGGAACTTTTTTTCTTAGAATTGTTATGCATTATTGGAGGCGAGAATGGGTGCTTGGGCGGACCTCTAATAGTTCAGTGTAGCAATAAGAGATGAAAGTTTTACGCTACCTGCAGCGCCGAAAACTATAAAAAACTATAAATAGTAGCCACTGGTTACTATTACTGCCAACGTACAAAGATTCTAAAAAGTACTTAAAAAGTACTTAAAAAAGTACTCAGTACTTTGTATAGACTTACTACATAGTTACAAGTATTTTTCAGACATGCAGTACTTGTACTTACGCTGAAGTACTCAGGCCTTCGGTAGTTGTACTTGTACTTAAGTACTTTTTCTTTGGTACTTGCCTAGTTCTGATCATATCCCCTATTTAGATCTGTCCTCTTCGGCTGATCATTAGAGTGTTATCTGCAACGCGGATTCTAATCTTCCTATTCAATTGAATATATACTGTGCAATCAGGAGATTAATAGAGGGACACATAAATTATTAAGCATTAAGTATAATTAATTAGTAGATTTCTGTTATAAGTTGTGTTATTGCTTTCACTTTAATTTTTTTATAAGGCAGGGTGACGGGAGATCCCAAGCACGGATGCCAGGGCGGCACATTGTGCTAACCTGCTAGAGAGCCTTTCCACCAAATTCACGCTTCAGGTCTTGGTGAGGCAGGATTTTCAGCTCTCCCACAGATAGGAGGACAGACCCAAGCGTATCCAGCTTACTCCGGGCAAAGGCCGGATAAACACACAGAAAGTGTTCGATTGTCTGAGGCTTCCTTCCAGGCAGGACAGACACTCAGGGCTGCCAACCATTCCAATCCTAGTTAGATGAGCGTGAAGCAAGCTATGGTCGGTGATGATGCCAACTACAGTTCTGCATTATTTTCTTCCGAGTACCAAGATAAACTCAGAGAAATTCGTATTAGCCCCATCAAGAACAAGTTTTGTACACCTGCTCAAATTTGACCAACTCTGCTGATGCTTCAAACAAACATCCGCTTTGATAAGAGACCCGCTAACCTAGGTGGCAACGAGTACGGCGGGTTCTGGTCCGAGGAACGGGAAGCCAAAGCCACACTTGGCTAGAAGGTCAGTCCTCTCATTCTCAGTGATACCCATGTAACCCTAGGAGCCTACTGAAGAGACACCTTGCTGTCTTCGCTTGCTTTTATTTTAGTTCATTTCTTTATTTCTTTGTTTTTTTATTTGTAATCTTAGTTACTTTTTAGCTCATTTCTTCTATTTTTTATTCTATTCGATTATTTTACTTAGTTTCTGTATTGACTTCATTCCTTTATTTACCTGGATTCATTTTTGTATTGTAATATAGAAAATTGTAAATCTTGTGTACTCTCCTTTATTAGCATAGAATAAATTGAAATTGAAATTGAACTAATGTCAGACAAAATGTTGTCAAGAAAAATCTGTTTAGTTTGACACACATAGTTGGACAATAGATCGTTCCTTTTGCGTTGGGGATGCGTTCTTGAAAAATGCGACTCAAAGTGAAACGATGCAAAGCGAAATGTTTTCCATTAAACAAATAACGCCTCGATATATAAAAAAAACATAAATAAAATAAAATATTTTATATGTAACAAAAGGTACCAGCACAAAAACGTGAAAACGCCAGCAAGAGTTAAAACGAAAAGTTTACTTAGATTTTATCTTTAAAATATTTTTCTTCACATTTCTTGGTCAACTAATGTCAAACTCTGCTCACTGACAGGATAAGCACTCAGGCGCTACTTCTATCAGTTTCAGAGCTTCTAACATATTATTTTGATAGTTAGATGACTATACGTCATACGTTGTCCGTCCGTAATCGACGAGGGCATACTACAAGAGAAATTTCTTGAGCAGCTGTTCAATACACCCTTATTCGCCAGTGTGTAAAAAACAACAGTGAACCACTACATCCTTATTCACCAGTGTGTAAAAAGCAACGTGCCTGGTTATTGAAAAATGTAAACATTTCTACTTCACAAAAAACACGTATATTTCTCTTTGTCACACACATGCTCAATTTCCTTAAAGCTACATGTAATTCTTTCTTTGAAATATTATAATCATTTTTTTATTTTATTTTTTCAAATGATGTCCTATTCTCGTGGGTAATCTCTTTCTATCGATCAGCTGTTCAAGAAATTTCTCTTGTAGTATGCCCTCGTCGTCCGTAATTCTCAGATTTGGTTACGTTACGTTCGATGTCTAAATTTATCATTGCTCAGTTCTGCATGGTTGAAGTTAACCGAGGACAACGACGTCATGTTCTTCGCGTTAGCATACCGAATTCTTCTATCTCTCTCTGTCTCTCTCTCTTTCCCTCTCTCCCTTTCTCATCACAAATAAAGCTATCCCCACAATTTTTTCTTTTATACATAAGCGTGATTATGGTTTGTCAACCGCTTCTGGGAATAAATTTTCTCGGTTTCCATTCCTAAATGTGTTCCAGAGCTTTAATACGGAAGGTTTAGGAGAGTGACCTATATTGACTTCCTCCCTTCAGTTGCAGCATCTAGTCGGGTCTTATAGATTCCTTTGATTAGGAGGAGCTCAGGTCTGCTAATTTTTAGGTCATTAGAGTTCTGAAGAAGGATAAGAGAAATGACACCTGCCTGACTACTTGAATGAAACTGCTCCTAAATTTCAGATAGACTCAAAGAACTACACTGGAATGAAATGGAAAAAAAAAATATGAGGTTAGAATCATCAGATTGGTCAACATCACATAGTTTGATGAAATTTTATTTTAATTATTCAGTCAAACGCAGGGAATATACCAGAAATATTAGTTTAACAGCAAAAAGGACAGGAGAGTAAGTTGGCTAAATGTCCTCAGAAATCATAACTCAGCAAAGGTGTATTATTTCTTCTTGCCTCGAATGAGTAAATGTAAATATAGATCTGACCAATCGGTATACACTTGTAGGCGTTCGTTTGGGTCATTAGGAACAATCATAGACTATATATCCTCATTAATGTTTACAATTAAAATATTTTACACGGCAATTATGTCACATTCATTCTCTCTTATAAATGAGTTAGTGTAACTTCACCCCAATTTTTCCGGATAAGAACTCGCATAGAAAAACTGTAGATCAGACAAAAGTGACTTTAACAGTCATCAGTACAGAAAATAATCAGCCCTCGACCAAACAAGTGTTCTATTCTGTATCATATCATCACAGTCAGAGCATCCAGTCCAACCCCATCCGTCTTCTCCATCTTACCACCCTTCGCCAAACTCACACGCTTAGCACATACTAAGTAACCTGAAAGAAGTCAAGGGAACATGGTATAATCCTTTGCATCCATCGCACCCGCCCTCACTGCATTTTGTCCTACCAATTCCAGTGGAAACATATACCACATATAGCATAAAACGAAGTCGCAATAGATCAAAGATATTGCCTAGATGTCTTCTGCAATTACAGGGGTAAGAGGCATCTGATGGCTTGTATTAGGCACGTGATTATCCTGATAATTAAATAAGTAGATCATAATTTCCATCTTTACTTTAATACATTCTAACTGAAATGGGCAGTTGTTGTTGGTTTAACTAAGTACATATTTATAGAGATAGTGTGGATGGACGGAGTCCGGGAATCATCACAAAACAGCATTAAATTTGGCCAAGCATATTGATATCACACTTTCCACCAACAACTTGTTGTACTTCTTATGGTGTCAATATAGGAAGGAGGAAGTAGGTACTACTGGACAATGGTCAGCATAGTATGCACCCTCGATTTCAGTTGGGGGAAAATAACGTAAGCGATGATGGTAAAAGGGATTAGAATAGCTATAGAGCGCAACGTGTTGAGGACGTGATACGTGGATACGGTTCCCCTTACTTTAGTTATTTGTATTTAAAGTGATAACAGTAGTATATCTGTGGCTTTGTTTTTGCGTTTGGGTTTGAATTTGCCTTTGAATTTGGCTTCGTCTTTTTTTTAGAATTAAAATAGTAAAAATCCTGCGCAAGACTACTATTTTTCCTTCCGTTAATTCTTATCCCACTGACAATCAATGTGCCAAAGTGATTTGGACCAAATGTATTCATTATAGGAATTTCAAAGGAAATAATCTGGAGTCTATTTGTGTGGAGTGTGTAGATTATCCCTAGAACCATATATATGGTCTCGAGTCGATTGAAGACCAGGTATGTTTTATTAACGGACTAATTGAATACATGTACAAGAGATAGGAACTTTTTTAAGAAGAAAAGTAGGTACTGAATACTATATTCTGCTCGTGGTTCTCTGCGAAGATCGAATGTATGATTGCTTCCAGGTTTCGAAGACATAAAATCGCGGATTAAACAACAGTTTAAGAAATAAGGTGAATTGAGGGGTTCGATCAGGTAAGCGATGCTACTACAAACGCATATTGTACCCTGGCTATGCACTCGAGTTGAACAGGTATTTTACTGGAAATCAATAATTGGCAGATTAACAATAATCATTTATTTACCTGCAAAGATTACAAAATCTTATTGTACAAAGTGAATTTGGAAAAAAATAAAAAAAATTATAAGAAGAAAAAGTATAAAATGAAAAAAAAAAAAAACAAAAACTAAGGAACAAGCAAGAACAAAATAAAATAAACTAAATTACACTAAACTAATACAATATGAAAAATAAGAGAGAGTAATATTGTACAGAGAGGATAGATAAAAGAGATATAGACTAAAAACTGAGAGACACTTAAACTGCCAATGATTTTTAACAAATATCCGCTGATTTAATAAGCTCTGCAAAAGTTCTGCCGACATTTGTGCATTGAACATCACATGATAAAATATTCCACTTGCGAATGCCTTTGGAAAAAGTAAGAACGCTGTCCATACCGCGACCTGCAATGAGGGTCAAGAGTTTCTTATGTCTAGTCGATTGCAAGAAATTCAGTTTCTCGAAAAGATACGATTGCTTCCGATTGTATATCAGTTTATGTAGTACTTTTAATTTGCGTTGGGTTAAGTAGCCCTCTAGAGGGCAACCAAGCAAGGTCGATATAAATATAAGGCGATATGTGACTGGTCCGAGGCAGCCTGAATACGTAGCGTAACGCCTCATTGTATGCAACCAGGAGTCTTCTATACGACACATCGAGTCCAGAGATGAGAATATTACGCAACCATAGGTAAAATGCGGTATTACCAGGGCTTTAACCAGTTTTTTTTCGCATATGAAGCGAAAGTAAGTTAGAAGTCAGCCACAACTGCCGTAGACACCCATATATTTTTCCAATTGTAGCACTGATATGCTTGTAATAGGAGAACTGCGAATTAAGCTCAAAACCCAGGCTCTTTGCAGAATCCACATAGGGAAGTCTGGTGCTATTTATAATTACTGGTGGTAAATTATCAGTATCAATGTCTTTTCTATAGATCGCCAGACAATTTGATTTAACAGGATTTAGTTCTAAGCTATTTTGTACAGACCAATCATACAAACGCTGGAGATCTTCATTCAGTCGGCATACGCAATGCTCTGTTAAGCCAATTGGCCTGCTTAGATACATCTGCACTTCGTCAACATACAGATGTATTGCAGCGTCATGGATTACGTCAGTCAGGTCGTTTATATAAAGACTGAACAAGATTGGGCCAAGTATTGATCCCTGGGGGACACCAGTATATAAATTCGCCGAGTCAGAGAGGGAGCTCTGTGTACTTTTACAAGTTGGCTACGTTCGCTTATGAAGCTCTTGAAGAGCTTAACAGCAGATGAAGAGAAAAAGAATCCTTGAGATAGCTTTTTCAGCAGCTTATCATGATTAATAGAATCAAATGATTTGCTGAAATCGAGCAATACGAGAATTGTAAGATTGTCATTATCTAGAGCTTCGTGAACATCCGATGAAATTTTAAGCATAGCAGTTTCACAGCTATGATTTGGATGAAATTCAGACACTGCCATGAAGTCAAGTAGCCATTTTTATTTATGTAGTCGATTGTCTGCATATACATAATTTTCTCCAATACCTTAGCAAAGAAGCAAAGAAGACTAATTGGGCGATAATCACTTGAAGCAGAAGACTTTTTGGGGATAGGTATTGCAAGCGCTTGCTTCCACTTGGTGGGAAACTGAGATGTCGTTAAACAGTGGTTATATACATGGGTTAAAACTTTGATTATTTCCCGTACAATCGCTCTAATGAAATGAGGAGGCAGCTCATCTGGCTCTGTTGCATCAGATTTAATTGCACACATAGCCAGCAATACCTCCCTTTCGTCAACATATCGCAAGGCAAAGTCTTCAACTGGAAACGTTTCCGTAGCAGTGCTGCAATCAGATGCCAGAGACGCTGGCATGGAATTCGTGACAAAAAAATCATTAAAAATATTGAGATCTCCACTTACCTTTGGCGGATCCCTTCCATATATACCCATATTGCGTATTTTTCGCCACAACTTCCTCGGAGGTAAATTTACGTCCAGCTTACCGCCAAAGTAGGCACGCTTAGAAGACCTGATCATGCAATTGGTCCTATTACGAACGAGTTTATATCGTCTGCATATATCTCAGCTGATTGTGTGACTCTATATCGCCTATATAAGTAATCGCATTCAGCCATTATGGTATGTATTTCTCGTGTTAGCCAAGGACACCCCTTAGCCCTTCCGATGAATATACGCCAATATTGGAAGTATCTAAAGATAATACGACTTATTTCAGTTTTCATAGTGTGCTATCGGTCGAGACGGTATATGTACCCCAAATTTTTGACGATTATCTCTCCAACTATTACTGGTCCACTCCTGCATGTCTTTAATACCTGTATCTCTAAGTCAGTCTTTCCTATGTCCTGGAAGACTTCTAATGTAGTTTCCAATTCTAACAAAAAGGACATCTCTCCATCCTGAATTTTCGAAGGCATTTTACGGAAATTGTACTAACCAAACTTCACAACAATTTTAATTTTTCAAAGAAGGCGAAATTTTTCTCCGATAGATTACAGCGTGTATGCCTGGGTGAGGAAAAATTTTCACATTTTTTACTCCTAACCTGTGAAAATCCATAGGGATCCATTCTTGGACCTCTACTCCTTGCCCTATATAGATAGCAACGACTTCCTTGTAACTCGCGACTAATACTCATAATTTATGCAGCTGACGTTCAAATTGCCTTAGTCGCCCCCCCCCCCCTCCCATCCATTATTTTTTTTATTTTAATTTTGGTTTGGTTTTGAAATTTTGATTTTGTTTTTAATTTAAATTTTATTTTGATTTCGTTTTTAATTCTGATTTTGTTTTTGACTTTAATTTAGTTTTAATTATTTCTTTATTTTTTTTCTTATTTTGATTTTAATTTTGGTTTTAATTTTGATGTTAGTCTTGATTTTGGGCTTGTTTTTTATCCTAATTTGAATTTTCATTGACCCGTCTCTGTGCAATAGATGCTAATATTAAAGATTGTCAAACTTGTAGTGTCATTTACCAGGAAATATATATATTATTATTATTTTTCAGCTCATGCCACTGGTGCTCAATTTAGTCAAGGCTTTACAGCATATATTGAAATTAGAACTTTCATTTTTTCTATCCAATCATTTAAATTCAATAAGCCTCTCGAAATGATCTTTTTCTTGTTTTATAAGCACCATCAATAATTAAATCTAATTCTTTAATTTCAGATTGAGATTCCGAATCTCTTTCACTGTCTGTCACCATAATTGGATATTCTAAATAAGAGTATTTTTTTATTTTGTTACCTTTGGAGACAATCTTGAAAACTTTGCGAATGGGTTTTGTTTTCATTATAAATCTAAATATTCGAAATCTAGATAAGGCTGCGCTATTTAGAAAATAATTTTTTTTTTAATTTTTCTTGTCCATTTTGTAAGTTGTTGATGGATAAAAACGTGAACAGTCTTAATTGAAAAGTAACAATACCCTGTGACAGGCACAATCAACCCATCGGCCATCACCAACCAGAATTAACAAAAAAGGTGAAGTAAAAAAATTTCTCTTATTTCAGATCTCAATTCCATTTCAATTAATTCTAAATGTCATTTTTCTGACATCGGGGAAACAAATTTGGATATTATTGGACGCGGATCTGAATTAGAGAGTGTTCAGTGGAGCTTATTTCCATAATTGGAATTTGTTTTAAATATTAACTACGTTTATGTGGTGTAAAATAAATTATGAAATATACTACAATGAAATGGAGTGAGTCATTTATCGTACTAGATCCAAAAATGTATCCAATTTCAACAAATAAGTATATCTTTGTATCCTACTAAATTTTTTAAACAAAACTGTTTCCATTTCGGTACTATAGTTAGTATCCAAACGGTAACCCTGTTATTAAAACCAAAAGGTTCTTATTTAGTTTACAGACAGGTTTTCATGTCAGCACCAAACGAATTTTATTTACATCATTTTGTAATTTTTGTATGCCTAGTAACAAGTGTAGTATATACGACTTTAGCAGTTAAGCACCGGTACCATGGGGAATTTTTGAGACATTTTACTTCAAGTGGGTAAAAGTAGTGTCACTGATTTTTTTACTACATAGCTGGTATACCGATGACGAAGATAAAGACTTAAATTCGAACATTATGCGCTAATAATTACTCCTCATTCATAAATATAACAATCAGCGATTACGACAACACCAATGAACATCAGCAACACAAATTCAATTGAGCTTATTATGTATCATTCTCAATATAAACTTGAATGTGGTATAAATTTATCTCAGATTTAGGACCTCAGATTTCGTATTAGCATATCGATACGTATATCTATATGTGATTTATTTAGGTTGGATGCATAACGAACGTACTTACGGTTGTTGTGCATAGTTCCTGGAATCCAGACACCTAAAGATGGAAAGGAGACCGAATCCGTTTTCAATAAAAGAACTATTGAAAAGACCGCTTAAAAAATATTTCTCGCGAACCGTTTTATTTTTACCGAATTTTAAATTCTGTCCAAAATAAACCAATGAGAAAAAAAAACAAAACAAAAAGAATAAAACAAAGACTATGGCTCAAGAAACAATGGAGCAAGGGTTGACATTGAAAAGATCCAAAAAAAGCCCCATCCATGACCGCTCTTGCGTAGAATTAACACTACTCTTCTAAGACAATGGGCTATTAAGAGATTTCGTTAGAATCCGCAGGACAAAAAAAAAAAAAAGACACCTAAGGAAACTATTTATGTGCGTAGTACATATCTGGGTCTGATGGCGGGATTGAAACAAATATAATTAACGGCATGTGGTTTGGTTATTTAAAAACATTCCCTTGAATAGTTCGCATGGGGGAAATTGAAAGAATTTTGTGCAAGAAGTTGCATTTCTGAGACAACCTTTGGCAATAATTATAATTTCGATGTGCGTAAATTTTAGGCGGATGGTTGAATTGTTTGTGATGGCAATTTATTATCTTCATATAAGACGTTAATATAAATCTTCCTGTTACCAGGACAAGACCAAGCAAAATGTCTTAAGCAAAATTGCTTTTTGCATCGAGTCGCGGTGTCCATAGCGTCAATTGTTCGTAGATGATGGACGATACTTTCATCCTCGTTTTGTTATAGTATTGATGGATGAACCTGGCAATTTGATGTCGTTTTATTGGAAAAGGCAAAAATAACAAAGATTAATATCTGGACAGATCCAAGTATGCTTAGAATAGAAAAGTGGTGTACTCGGGCCTTCGGCTACAACGTAGCTGTGAATCAGAGCTCTGGTACTTTAAGATTTTTCCAAGATCTTCAACAGTGTAGACCAGTATCACCTTCTAGTGTTAAACTGTTTTTTCTATTTGATTTTTCTACCTCTGAAACACTCCCAATACAGAAATTTCTTTAACAGATAGGTGACAGCAGGTAAGGGTTGAAAATATCTCATATCTAGTACCGTCCGACTATCTTCTGGAAATCCCCAAGGTTCAGTTCTCGGACCTTTATTGTTTAGAATATTTATAAACGATTTTCCGAAAGTTGATCGTGATGTAAAAGTTCGCATGTATACCGATTATGTATAAATAAATTTCAGCAGACCACTCGGGGTCATTGGAAGACATTGATCTTGAAAGCATATACAATCGGTCATTGGCAAATCAAATACTTTTTAATCTAATTAAAATCACAATAATATGACTTTATCTAATATCTAACTGGATACGAATGAGTTACCCGCTGTCGACTTGATCGGAACCAGTAAATACTGCGAGAAATCTTGGGGTAATGATAAACTCTAACAGGTTTTTTGTGACTTCCGGAGGTTTGATCAGGTTTCTTCTTACAAATTTCAACTATGGTTGACTGTACATACATACATTGTTCATTGTAGTAAACCTGAAAGTACTTATATATCTGTGTACTTGAGATTAAATAGAGAACGCAAAATATTTGTTTGATCAATTAGACTTTTCGAGTTCTGCACGCCATCTATGAGAGAAATTAGTATTATCCTGCCATATGCCTGTGGAATATATCAAGAGATTACTTGATGAAAATCATTTTTCCATAGAATCGGGGATTTGGAATTGTGTTTTTTTCAACACTTTTTTGTTCTTTATTTAGGCATTTACCTATTTATGTATTTATTTACTTATTTAATTGTATACGTATTAGTTTGTCACATACATACACGTTTTTACTTTGTTACGTTCCATTACGCTAGTTTTTAGTGCACAGCTGATATTTCCCTATGAAGTTTGCACATAGACTCAGATTAATTAGTAACTCTGAGGCGAAACGCGTCAGTTTTGTTCGTTTAACAAACTAATAATTTAATAAAATAATTTTGTGGAAATAGAAACAAGTGTTTAGAAAATGTTACTTTTGATTCATTTCTTTTTTTCATATCTTTATTTCTCATACTGAAATTTGTAATTACTTTACCTTTTTATTGTTGTTTTTTTAGGATTCGCTACTCCAAAAGGAAAAAAAACAGAACCCTTATAATCCGTCCGTCACTGATGTTTTTGTTTGAAAACGACGTGACGTATAAGAATTTGAAATTTGGCAGAATTTTAGATGTCTGTGATGTGACGTGCAACTTATTTCGACAGTCAAAAAGGATGAAATATTTAAATTGGTTAGAAAAAGAATATAACCCAAAATGTGAAAAAAGCCACCGTTCTCCCCTGATATTTTAGGTTTCTAAAGCTAAAATGTTGATACTATCAGGGTTATTATCAATACCTACTGACTACTACTCGCTTTTTTCGCCAGGCTCATAGCTGTCAAAGAAAAGAAATGTTTTTTATGTTAATTTCTAAGACAACTTTTACTAGTTAGAGCAATTTTTAAAGGATATGTCTTTTTTTACTATAAAAACCAGCTCATCAGAAGCTCGCTGTACGGCCACGTTTAATACAATACATGCGTTTCATCACTTAGTCGGTGTTAGTTTTAGTATGTTAACTTAAACATAAACCGAACACCGGATGAAATTACATGCAATGCATAAAAACATTAAACAAAAAAGATTAAAGATTACATAGACGTTTTTTTAAAACATGCTTAGAAACGTCAACAACAAATTGCTCAGCCATATTATTAACAGTAGTAGACAAGCGATTAACAGGTTCATACATGTTAATTTTGGACTTTGAGGAGGTTACATGCAACAGAGGTAGCTTATTATGCGTACTATCACGGAAAGAGATTTTGTTAAGTACCAACGGAGAATCAATATTCCCATTTAAGAGTTGATGCACAAAAGTTACATCGGCAACCATATAACATTTCTCAAGCGAGTTCATATTTAAAAGCTTCAAGCGATCCTCATAGGGTGAAGAATTAACGATTCATTCCAGGGTTGGTTCCTGAGAGCAAATCGTAAAAAGTATCGCTGAACAGACTCGATACAGTCGATATGTGTACCATGAAATGGAGATCAGACCTGGCTAGCGTATTCAAGAAGTAGTCTCACAACCGGAATGTTATGGTAAGATTAGAAATCTCTCGGGACCAACGTTTTATAAAAGCCAGCATAGAACTACTCTTTGGTACCATATAGTTTATATGGGAGATAAAATTCAGTCTGGGGTCACTTTTGACACCCAAGTTACGGCGAATCAAGGAATTTGGAAACTTATAATCATAAGTGATTGGGGTCTGATTCCTATGGAAAGTCATAACCTTACTTTGGTCGATATTGAGTACGAAATTATTGCTCTTGCACAATTTGTAAAATTTTTGAAGGTCACCCTGTACCTGTTCACATTCGTTAACAGATTTAATGTGAGCGAAAACCTTAATATCGTCAGCATAAATTAAGACCTTACAATACCTCACAACAGAGACAATGTGGTCAATAGCCAGAATAAAAAATAACGAGTCCAAGTGACTCCTTTGAGGTACGCCAGACGAAGCCTTCAACACTCTAGAGATGGAATGGCGGAATAAGATGTGGTATGTTCTGTTGATGTTATTACGTCCGCTTCTTTGAATATTATTGAAATTTAGCAACGTTTGATTGAATTAATTCCAATTACTTGACTTGAATTTTTCTTGAACTTAATTTTCCAATTACTTAAGTTGAAATTTACGCGTTGAATGAGCGTTTTCATGATATTTTGATTACTTCAAGCATACTTCAAGTATTCATGTAAACGTACTGAGAGTAGTGCTTAGAACATATGAAATTTAGATCTAACTAACGTTGCAGGGTTAAGCAGAAACCTATTCAGCATAGGTCATTTACTTATGATCCCAATTAATATGCACGATGCAGCCCTCAATTAAGTCAATTGGCTTACTTAAATAAAGCTGTGTGTCGTCAGCATACATGTGATGTTTTGTGCCTTTAACAACATCAGGAAGATCAATAATGTACAAGATAAACAGCAGAGAACCAAGTACAGAACCCTGAGGTACACCACATGGGCTGGACTTTAAGTCGGACAATTATTACCCACTTAACTTGCTGATGGCGATCACCGAAGGACTTCTTTATTAGAATCTGAATCTGTATTCAGAACAAGTTTATATAGGAGACATTCGCGTGACCGACACACGTCAAGGAGGGTATAAGTGTACTGAAATTATTATCATTCATTGCTATTCTTATATCGGTTGACATACCTCTTTAGTATTTGAGTTTCACAACGGCGAAACGGTCGAAAAAACCTGACTGCCATAGATTAAGAATTTTATTACATTCAATGCAATCTAGTAATTGCTTATAGTAGACATAGTAATTTCGATGGGAATGACAAGATTCTAATACGACGGAAATCGCTAAGTGTTTCAGCATTAGTTTTCTTAGGGATTGGCAGGAAAGTAGCAGTCTTCAAAGCGATGTGAACGATAGGAGAGGTAAAACAAATATTCATGATTATAATTTTATTCATAATGCGTGCTAGTAGAGAATCAGGTCCAATAGCTTCCGATTTAACTGAAAAAATCTTCTATATCAATTCGTCGGAAGTAAAAATAATTCATGTTAATTTTTGGGCTCAAAATACCATCTCAGATATGCAACTGCAAGTCGCAGACAACATTAAGAATACCTTAAGTGCGACAATATTTCTTTTTTTAACAAATCCATTAAATTTTCTTCTAGTTAGGTTCTGTAAGAAATTCACTGGAGTCAATTCTGAATTAAGATTTGTTCTGTAAAGCTTGCTCATAAAAATCACTTCGTCGCATTGTTTCTTATCAAATTTCCTTTGGATATTTCTGTTGTAATATATTGGTTGAGGTTCTTATTTAAATCATCAAAAGTCCATAGGATATTAAATAAATTACAGATTAAGAATTCTTGTTAATCCAGAATTAATAAAATAGTAAAGAAAACATTTTTCTATAATATTTTCTGCTAGAGTTTTAGTCACCATGGATTTAGGAGGCCCTCCGGGGTTCCAGACCCATGCCATATGACCCTCCTGGCCACCCCTCTATTTGGTCCTGCCTATATATATATCAACGATGATGCGAATCTTAGATCATATCGTACGTACATATAAAGCATCCTTCTTTACATATCTTAGAAAAAAATGGAATACATGCGTTACTCATATTTGCTTCGGGGCCCAAAGAGAGGGTAATATCACTTGTAACAATCAACTCTTTACCAACCGTGTCAAATACATACCAATAGCCTCGTATACCCCCTCTTCAAGTACCCTTTTCCCCTAAAATATGTATTTTTTTTGCTTCCCTACATTTCACCCCTACACTGTATCGCCTGTTAAGTTAACCCCATCCCATACATTGCCCTAACCCCTAACTCGTCTTCTTTCTGCACGTTTTTTTTTTTTTCGTTTGAGCCCCATTGGATATAACGAACCAACGAAGAAAACTTTTTCGCGTATTATATCTTTCCAAATACTTGAAGGTTTCCAGGGGCTTACTCTTAAGGTAACTTGTATAAGAAATGTTGAAGGGGGGGTATATAGAATATATCGTGGGAACAAAACTAGTACCAGGTTGGGGCTGATGAGATGCCCTCACGTGTATTTGTTAATGTATATGTTTACAGTAAAAAAGACAGAAAAATAAAAAAAAAGAAAAAAAAAATAATGTTTTTCAAGCGACCTGAACTGAAAAGGGTGATGACTCATGGGCTGAGATATCACCTTCTACATCGCCCACCCAAAAGTTCTTATCTCCACCAGACAAGCAAGAAATACTCAACGATTCCAATTTTCCTTATCTTTTTCCTTTTTTGTTTCATCTTGTTTTTCATTCCTACAGGAAATGTAGAAGAAGACAAAATTAAGAAAATCCTACAGGAGTATATACATGGTGCTTAGGCCCCCTTAGCAGAAGAAGCACAGGAGCTTCAACAAGGAGGGCAATGACAAGACGTAAAGGGTTGATTTTGTCTTATTCTCATAACATATTTCTTAGGTTCTACAGTAAAATGTCGGAAAGAGATGGAAATTTTTTCCATTAGTCGATTTTAACCTATTAGATCCTCCATCCGTCCCAATCACCTTCTTGAGAGTCTCCTGCTTGTTACTATGCCTGGCTTTCAGACTCCTTGTAGTAGAGAGAAGTGGAAATATGTATATCAGTGGTATACACTCATATGACATTCGTGGATATATAGTGTGCTGCGAGTCCTATCAATAGAAGATTGAAATTGTTAGAAAAGAACAAGATTAAAGGAAAGAAGGCGTCATACTCTTCAGGATATAATATCGAACGGATTGAAAATCCTTGAATTGTTCTCAATGGTTTCGATGCATGCTTCAATGAGGTTTGTTTGCTCTTTGCTTTTTGTAGGTTTTAACTTAAACAAGTAGCGTAGCGGGTATACATATATCCTTCCAAACAACCTAAGGACTTTTGAGCTAGTTATCATGGCTGATAGGTTTATACAGGTTGGATATATGAATGTATATATATATATAGGAAATATTGTATTAAACCTCGAACACTTTTACAACAATAATCGCAACGTTTTGTTGAATTGATGTGTTTTAAAAGAAGTCAAAAGACGAATTATTTTTCTTGAACTATTACCAATTTAAGGGGGCTTATTGAAATGACTTAAGAAATTGTAAGAAAAAGTTGACAGGATTAATGACGTGCGCGGTCATTGTTAACTATAGTTAAGTTAGCAACAATTCTCATTCTTTCAATTGACCGACATACTAAAAATACATTAAAAGTTAGCGTACAGCATCAAATGGCACGATTGGGCATAATGGTGGCACAAATTTTTTTTGATGGACACAATCGATTTAAAATTTTGAAAAGTTCGAATGAATATATAATAGGGGACACAAGTATGTATACATACATAGTTATATGTGAATGTTTTGGCAATACTTATCTACCTGCATATATTAGTTACCTGCCCGTCAATCTTTCAAAATTTCAGAATAATATTCCACTTAGCGTCTAACTTTTTTCTATATCAGGAACATATTTTTAGAAGATTATATAAAGAGGTTTAAAAGTTTTTATTGACGTATAGTTTTGTTCCAATTTAATAAATAAATGGCACACGAAAATATTTGTTTTTTGTTTGCATGATTGCAAGGTACCTATATGGTAGGATTAAATTTAATTGGAATCTCCTCCTCTACTTGAAATTTTATACAGAGATGTCGATAAATAATAAAAGGACATGTATGAAAATTTTGAGTCACAAGAATATCAGGAAACCAGGATGACCACAACTGTGCTGCTTGCAAAAAAAAATGAATGTCTCGCTTCCTCAAAGATGGTCGAACATATTCTATTACAACAAGTCTTCTTTTGCTTAGAGGACATCACGAAATCTTTATGGAGCCATTCACACGTCTTCAAGTATGTACTTAGGAAGGACATTCGATTCAGACGATAGATGCCTTTTAGGCAGACATTTCTCTTGATTGTGGTTAAAAGTGTGACACTATCATAATGTGCTTATTATTTACTCTCCTTTTTTGTGTTTTTTTCTGTATTTAGGATTTGCTAATTAAAAATTATTTATGTCGATATATTCGAATAACGTTGTTTTATTTATGCTTTTACCTAATAATTAATTTTTTTTATGCTTATAGAATTTTTTTAAACGTTATAAACTGACTCTTAAATTTAAAAAACAACAAAAACTGGTTCTGTAAACAGAAAAAGGCTCTAATTAAACTAAATATAAAGGGTGCAAAAGGCTCAAACAATTGTATAGGAATTAAACAAACGGTAAAAAGACTAAATAAGGCACACTAAAAACAAAATATTAGAATAAAAAAGATAAAATGGTAAAATGTAAACGTAAAATTTTTCAAAATAATTTTGAAATAAAAGACTTAAAGCCAAAGCCAAAGGGTTATGATAAACTTAACTAATGCGCCTATATTTTCCGGTAAGTGTCAGTTCCAAGAAAAGTCTCAAATTAAAATTTCGAAAAACCTAACAGGAATTTATGTAAAAAGATCGAATGCGAAATTTCGAATTTTACACAAATAATTTTCAAATGCCACCGTTACCGTCATAGAGTCCAGCGAGAGCAGAAAGAGTAGTGTTTTAGTGAGTATCCAATATAGATATGATAGGACCTCACTAAAATATCTTCTTTTGTTCGAAGATATTCAACTTGGATAAGGAGTGTAGATTTCAATCCGATATGCAGGTTTTTGAGTCCTTGCGACTCAGAGCGTTCTTGACGGAGTTGGTGTGCTAAATATCTAGACCGAAAGCGTAGTCTAGGTTGCTACTTATGAATGCACTAATTAGTCCAAGTCTGAAATAGCATGAAGTTTGGATTTGGCATTAGGATGCTCCCAGTGCGCCTCTTGAATTAGAAATCGACGAGTCTCCGAAAGCGAACGTGCCGAGATGCGCTGTAATAAACATAAAAGCAAACAAGGATGCCTTGAGGTATGTCTGATGAAACTTCTCGACAGAGATGCCTCACGTCAGTGGCAAACCTGTAATTCGGATAGAGATTACTGGAAACAAAACAAAGGAAACAATGGGCCGGGCCTTATGCCCATATGGTCGCAGCTCTTTTCCTATGGATTTATTGATAGGCGTACGTATGAGGATGATCAACTCGTAGCTCTAAGGTAGAGACGTGAAACATCTGATTATTCCTATGTTCTGCAATCGTGGCGGTTACAGTATAGAGCAAAATCGCTTCCACTTTACTGGGGTCTTACAGGAGCTATATCTGCAAAAGAGAAGTAATATGTTTCCGCCCATCGGCGAACATAAACATTAAAAGCTGCATCAGTCTTCAAATTGAACAATGATGTTGAATTCCAAAAAGGGGTCTTCGATTTCTTTATTGTGCTCCTCTTCAGAGTTTTCCTTTTTTTTTTGTAGCTTCTATTCGAAAGGACAAACGTTATAAAAAAATTCTTATAGATATTTTACACAAAAAAAAATCTTTTTAAATCTCCTCTAACTAGATAGCTTCAATTCTGACAATAGACTGATTCTCTTGTTTACAAAAATATGTTTTATTCAAAAACCGCGCCTACTTAATTACCGCTTTCTAGGTTCACCGAAGTATTAATAATTAGACATTTCGACGGATAAAATTGCGAGATGTACATGTTGGTTAGTCACGTGTTCAGAGAGGTGGTGATAGGATATTGACGGGTCGCCATAGTGTCGTAGACCTCTACAAATTACCCTCATTATCCCCTCAAGCTGAGGATCTCTAACGGCGCGCTTGGCCGTGCCAGATCACTTGCAAGACTGTGATGCAACAATTTGAAAGATACATCATAATTAAAAGGATAACTGTAAACTTCTCTGCAAGTTATCCCTCCCATTACACCCTGTAGAGGTATTCGTCATCTGTTCTATCCTGTATACTCCGGAGGTTTTATGGACATAAGCACGTCACGGAGCAGTGTGCTGAAAGGTGTGTGAGGTGGTCTGTTCAGAACGAAAGCATGTTTCAATTTAGTGCGAGGGTCACTGGTCTCAAGTCTCCCGCACAGAAGCAGCCAGGTCGTGTAGTTGTGGAGTGTTAGTGCTTATTCGACAGTTTCCAGACATATCAATAATATCTCCGAGAACCGTCAGTGGATGCGTGTCAGCTTCAAAACCTTGAGCATTACTTAACCCTGAATCTGTCAATTTAGGATTGAACCTGATTGGAATTGACACGAATTGTGTGTACCGTACAGCATTCCACCTGACTCTGTCCTAGGTCTGAATAGTTGAGATTAGAATCTGTGGCCAATCTCGTGACTGGTCGAACAGGGAGTAGGTAGCAGCGATCCCCTATGCCGATCGATCCTAGTACATTCACCAGTTACAGTTGAGAAATCAAGGTGTCTCGCTGGCAAAACACTCTTTGGTATGCACGCACTGACTTGGAGACAACTTGATCTCACAACCAACCAAGTTAGTGAGACCTAATCCACCTATCTTGACTTGCAGACAGATCATGCTTTCAGCAACCTATCGTCTTCCGCACCAAATCTTTTCTATCGCTTTTGCTTTTCCATTAAGGATAATGGAAATAGTCGACTACGCCATGAATTTACAGCTCTAGAGAGTTCTCCAGCGCAATGCGGCTGTTATTTGATTTACTCTGGCGTTCGATATACACACCTTAATACTTCAGGCAAGTATTAGTCCATTGGATGTTCAGTGCAGTATCTGTACGATCTCTCCACCTTCCACACCACAAACCTTGACTCTTACTAAGGTTGATTTTAGTGGCAGCTATATATTCGTACTGTTCGAAAACAGCACGCTCGACAGGAAAAGCTTCATCTCTTGTCACGAAAATAAATAGGTCAACCGCATATGCCAACATAAGAGGCCTCAAATTGGTATATGGTAGATGAACTGAATATTCTCCGAGCATTCGACGAAGATTCACCAGTAGCGGCTCCAACGAAAGATCATAAAGCATACCTGATACATCGATGAAACGAGATGGGAGCCAGAACTTGTCCTTAATGCTTAATTAAAATCGCTGAATCTCTATATAGTTTCCAAAACGATATCTCGCCACCTGAGCGGAAACCCAAATGCCTCGAGAGCAGTCAAGATATACTCGTGCGAGCCGCTATCAAAATCCTTTTATTGGTCTAGTGAAATCATAGCCATTTCTGTACCTGCCTGTTCATGGTAGGCAAAATCCCCTAATGCTTTGCAGACGATTTTGTAGTCCACTTTGCATATGGTTACTGGCCTCCAGTTCCCCATCCTTCGCAAGCATCCTTTCTTTGGAACCAAGCGCATAACTGACCTTCTCCAACTAGAAAGAAAGTCTGAATATGTCTCAACCGCCGAACTGAAGACTTCCAAGAAATCAGGAATTAATAAATTCCTGAAACGTATGAAGAATTCTGGAGTCATTCTGTACTTGTAAGTTTGTGCTGCTAAGCGTTCCTTTATTCTGTTAAAATAAAGAATCAACTCCGGCTGAGTTGGGAGAAGAGCTGCCACCCGAGATACTTCGGCCGACAAGCTGGAAGCTTGATACCAACTTCAGTTGAAATTCGTTTCGACAAAGGATCGAATTTGGAGCTTACCAACATCCCACCTTTGACTAAGGAAAGGGAAGTTAGCCTTCCTCTCTTGCCAATCGTGCCAGAAATCAATGATCTCATTGATGAACTACACTGAATTCAACAAATAGTTGTTTGATATCCAGTACGCAGTTCTTCTTTCAACTAAAGTACTGGTTGTCACTACAAGAAGATCGCTAACCGAACCCACTTCATGAGTGACACCAACGCAAAGTTCTAGTATTCCAGGTGAGACGTTGAGTCTATCAATTCTCGAGCCTGCGAGACTTTCATGGACATTTCGCGAGAGCCTCGTGTATGATCTTGCCGTAGGATGCATCCAACAATAGATATCCACGAGTCTGAAATCACTGACAAAATTCTTCAATCGAGCGGCAATGACGGAATTGAACTCAACTCCGGAATGCCGATCCATTGAGGGACTCAGACTGCGTTTGAAATCACCTCCGAAGATAGTTTCCCCGCTAAAACTCTCCGGACAGAATTGAGCACTATCCTGCTCATGATGAACGTACACGTTTACTACCTTGATGTTTTTGTCTCGAACGACAAAATCGAAGCCTGGGAGGATATCTGTATAAACAGGAGACGAGAGTGTGAAAGTATTGGACACAATGATTGCCAACCTTGAGCCTCGTCGATTGGATAGGATATGCTCAGATAAAAGCCTTTTAGAAGCGTACAACCCTTATTCAAGGTGATGGACGCCTCCCGGCTGGTACCGAAAATACCCCGCCCGAGACCCTCGTCCCAAGTTTTAAGAGAATTGCGCGCACCTTCCCATGAACCTTCCCGAATCTCCCAAGATAATTCGCGAGTCTTCATGTTTGGCTCGCATATTGACCTGCGAAAACATAACTTTCGTGGGCCTTTCCCCGATTGGGCACGGCACAAGGGGTCTACCATTCACCTCGATGCCCGCAGGCATAAGCTTGGTAGCACTCCCGAGGGATGTGGTGTACACCTCAACCATTCTCCCCATGGAAAATAGCTGCTCACGGGAGATGACCTGGAAGATTGCTTTCAGGTATTGGCTCTGAGGACGTCTGCTGATGTGCTCGAGTTGCATCCCGTAGCTCTCGTCCTGCCATCTTCCGTCGAAGAAATCTTGGTCCGAGGCTTACCTACGTCCAATGGAGTTGGACTAGGAGTGATGCTTTTACCTATAATTTCGACAGTGGAAGCCTGCTTGAAACTACCACTTATCTAGGAATTTGAGATCCCTGACACTAACGCCGGCGAGCGTGGTGCTGCTGCTGGTCTTGTTACTGGTGCTGGTGGCTGCTGTTTCGAGGTATTTGTCTTCATTTCAGCAAGTGGTGACCTCATTATAACACCGCTAGGATTAGGTGCTGAGGTTAAGCCGTTTTTACAACTTCCTCCAAGCTTGGATTTTGCCCGCTCTTGGCTCAAAGTGGTCATGGTTGTGGCTGCGGGTACTGTTGCTCTTGTAGTAGTTTTTGAAGCAGACGCTCCAGAATCTTCTCAGACAGGTGCAGTTGTCCTTTCTGTAGTCTTCTCCGATTGAACTGACAGCAGTTTTTTGAACTCTTATGTAGGAGGCTTGATGTTCTTATCAATTACATAAAAAAAATAATGAATAAAATCATAAACGATAGAAAAGTAACTACAGTTCAGTCAGAATAGGAATTCAGGGTCAAATTTTGTACGATAGCTCGTAGGTAGAAGTATCTAGAGTTAAATTTTGATAGTTAAGTATTTATTTAATGAATTGTAAATAAGTTAGTCGCTAAAATAAATCATGTTGAAAACGCTGCACAATTATTCTAACCAGTTTTTCCATTTATTTGTTGTAAGTGCAGTTGCGATAATTATTCTTCGTCTTCGCGCGATAATTGAGATCATAATGCAGTGGCTACTTTTCTCTTAGACTATTTTAGTTTGTACTGCATTCTGTGATTCTAATATAATTATTTGTGACTTTTTGCCCTTAACAAGGCTTCCGTCTACTTTACTTGAGAAGTCGAGACAAACAATATCATGTTTAACCTATTACGAGCATTCTGTTGTAATTTCTACAAATGCTTGCCTGCCTGCATCTTCAAAGTCTTTGAAAGACAAAGCCGGAGGAAAGACAGATGAGGGTACACTGTTCCATATTTGCACAGTTCGGGGGATAAAAGAGCATCACGGAATTTTACTGTAGGTACGGTCGAAAATAAGTATTTTGAAGTGTAAAAGGATGTACGGGATCAGCTTAGATATTTCATCAGCACATTGACCATGTATATTGAGCGAAAAAGGAGCGAAAGGCTAGTTATTAACAAATCGCTAATGGCTTGAAAGCATTCTTTTGGACTGGACAATATCTAATGAAGCTAAGGCTTTATGATCAGGCTTTCAACGCTCTATTCTTGGATCTTTGCTCTTCAGACTGTATATAAGTGATCTTCCTAATGATTTTGAAAAATTCACTTATATGCCGAAGATGTACAGACTGGTGGAGGATTGCATTGATAGCTTGTATTCCGACTTGTGCAATTTTGCACGCTGGGCAGATAATTTTTTATTGCTTAATGCCGGAAAGTCGCAGTGCATTGTTTTCTATAGCACAGCAGTTGAGGTATCTGATCTTCCACCTGTTCTTTTAAATTAGTCTAGACCTAGACCATAGATCACATTAGAGACATCTAGCGTAAAAAACAGAAACCCAACATGCGACAAAATTATACAATTTAAGACGAAAAATGAATATTTTCAGTTAAAATAAATTGAAAATTTTTATCGATTTTGTGTTTAGTGGGTGCTCAGCCTATCCCCATATTGCATATATAAATATATAAAACATGATACACGTCATGCGAACGGGTGGTGCAATACTTTCCACCATCGCGGGTGCATTTTATATTGGGCATCTTCGTTGCTCGACCCATTGGGGGTGACATACATACATTGATACAATTTTTCGTGAGAAACCGATCAGATCTAATTTTCCAGTAAATATGGTGGCCGTGCAGCCATCTATTTGGCTATTCCGAAACGTTTTCGCTCCCGCCACGGAGCTCATCAGCGGTATTCCTAATACACAATGAGATATTTTTACCTACTCCGTGGATGTAAGTACACAAATTTCTTATACATTCTAAATCTAAGTACACAAATTTGTTATACATTCTAACTATCCATTACGTTAAAGACAATTTTTCAAATATACATGTTTTATATATGTACATTGAAAAAACTTTTTTTTTTCTTTAGTGACGGTGTATCAGAAATTAACGCGGCATCAAAAGAAATAGGAGTGCTTAAAAGTGATGATTTTGTTTTAAAGAAGCTTTGGATCTTAGAGATTGAAAGTAATGGAAAGAAGACCATTAATGGAAATTAAAAAGAGAACTCAGATAAAAAACTTTTAATCCATAATAGAAAGGGCGTGGAGGGACCAAGTGCTTTAAGTTTTGTTAAAAAGGTAGCATGTCAGACTCTATCAAAGTGCTTTGAAATATCTAGGACATCGATTTTGGAGGACAACGATTTTGGATTCATCAAAATTGTGAAGATTACGATTCCCACGCTTGTTTAGTCGGAGGCAATATGTGTTATTGTCTGCGTGATACTGCACAACTGCGAAACTACTAATGTCACTACTGCGTAAGTTAATGTTAAAGTAAAGCTCTCGTCAGAGATTAAGATTCTGTTTTTACTATTATAATTATAAAATTATTGCTACTGAGCTCTGAGAAATATAAAATTTTTTGGATTTTAGACATGAAATTGACAAAAAAAGTTGTAGTCTTTTAGCTGCGTTACCATTAACTGCGAAATTGGAATTTTCTTACTGAACGCAGTACGCGGTTATACAGAATCTCCGCCATTATTTCTCTATTTATATTGAAATTTACGAATACTTCGGGAGTCCCGCGCAAGGCAGTATTCTTGGTCATCTCTCTTTATTCTTTACATAAATGACGCTTAGTTTTGTTTGTGATCAATTCAAAAGTTCTTTGTTGTGCGGATAGCGCTAAAATATTGCTAATTATGTCTCATCAAAGGCTACAAGCTTCTCAAGGGTTTTTAAATAATTTAACAATCTCAGTCACACAATTGCGAATTATCAAGACAACAATTTAATCTAATGGATATAGCGTGTTACTGTTAACTTGCATAGTCATCAATTTGAATTAGAGACACACAAAATTATCGCTTGAAAATTATTTCATTGCAGCATCCGATACATTGCTGGTGTGCTCATATCAATTAACGCATTACGTTTGTAAACTGTACAGACAGACACAGCATCTCTCTAAGCTATACATGGACCGCTCTTCGCTTTTGTGTTTTTTTTTTTTCTGATTCGATAATTTCGCCGTTCTGATGAGGTTATTTATCGCGGCAAAATACTAGTACGAGAGCACATACCTACTACATATAGTAGTTAGAGAAGAATCACTTATGCGATAACAAATCGCTAGACGGTCACAGATTATTATGGATGATAGAGGTGGAATAGATGCTGTCTAGTTGGACCAGACCATCAATGCATACATTATATGCACATATGAGGGGCAGTTATATATATTTATGTATATATGTATAGTCTGTTGTCGCCTATGTCATCCATTAGGCCAGAGAAGTGAAGCCAGAGCCATAGCTACTGAGATTTGGTTTCATTAAAACGCTTAAATGGTCGGAAATGTTTAATTAGTGGTGTAGAGATATCATTGTCATTTCATTGGATTTTATTAAGTTAATCAGATAATATCTGGTGGCTTTAGTTCGTGTGGACACACTTGACCTGAGACTAATAAATACATTGCAATGCTTACAATGGATATTAAGAGACGTAATGATAATAAAATTGATGGGGGTATGATTAATAGGTATAGAAGGTTACACGTAAAATATATCTAGAGTTAAGTTGTATTATAATAATTAGATGCATGTGCAAATGGTATACATATATATATAAATTTGGTGTTATAACTCACAGAAAATACTTTGAAGTTAAGACGCTTTTCAGGGTTTTTTTTCTATAATTATGTATTATATACGAAAAATATTCCTGTTGGAAAATGTGGCAATGATAGAAAACAGCGGCAGAGTTTTTTAATTCATGTTTACATAGTTTTTAGCTTATGGAAAAGTCAGTAGTAACACTGCGTTTAATTCACTTTGTCATATCGCCAAAAGTATCCTTTATCTATGTATATATAGAGGGTGTCTCGAAAGTGGAAGATCAAACGATGTGAGGGGATGGGGGAGGTCATTTCTAATCAAAACTCAAAAGTTATAGCAATTGGGATTCTGCCCTGTCAAAATTGCACCCTTTTGTCATTGATTCTTTTTTTGTTTATTTAGTCCGCAGAATTAATAACAAATTTTATGAAAATACTTCTGCTTTAAAGGTGTACCGCTTTAAGACAATACTTAAATAAAACACAGCCAAAGAACTCATGGTTTTTTGTATTAATTAATTTTTCAGGTAATTTGGAAAAAAAAAATTAAAAAATTGTTATGACTTGTTTGTTTGGAAATAACCTCCCCTATCACTTCGATGAACGTCAACTTTTAAGACATCCTGTATATATATATACTATATATAGAAACATGATATTTGATATACAGATTTCTTTGGTTTTGTTACGGATAGACTTATTAAGAGGAAAGTTTCCTAAGGGGTTAAACTTAGGACGTGAAAAGGGATGTTTGTATGAAAAAAATAACTATAAATAATGCGCAAATCAACTGAACAAATCATTAAATACGTATACGTTGAATTTTGAAAGAAGAGGCTAAAGTTTTGTAAGGACGCCACGCAGTAACGCACCCAGGATTTGGTTGTGAGGAGGGACCATATGTGTCCGAAGTCCAAAGGAGTCGGAAAAATAGCACTCTAAAGTCGCGTCCTGCGCCCATATGAGCACTTAAGTACAGCTATTGTATATTTAAACGTATTATTTTATTGGACATTGTAATTACATTTTATACATAATTTGTAAATTATGTTAAAAAAACTGACTTTCTGGGAGGGGACCGGTCCCGTTCGTAACCCTCCTTGGTACGCCACTGACACCACTACCTCTCCTCTTTTGACATTCGTTTACCTTACCGTGTCTATAAGTTTTTTTCTCCAGTATTTCCAATCCGCGATAATAATTCTTCGTTCGTACCTACATATATTCATTAGTTTTTGGTAAATTTTATTTTCACTTCAGTTATGAATCACCCTGTATCTGTATGACCGTTAAATACGTACAATCTTTTGTGTCTAAAGCATAGTACTGAAGTTCGCGCTAAACTAAAATTTAGAGAGTCTCCATTATGAGACCGTTTTTTTAAGCCTAGTACTAAGGTCCGCTTTAAGCTAAATTTTATATGAAAAATTAACGCGCTAAAAGTTATTGGCGAACATTTATCCTGAATTTTAGCGAGAGTAGTACTAAGATCAACGAGCTAAATTTGACTTTTGGCTTTTGATTAGAGATGGCACCACCAGTAAGTCTCCGAAAAATTTAGCTTGAATTTATCTGCCCGAGCCGTTCTTTAGTGCGCTAACAATATTTATTGTCCAGGCCAATTCAGAATTGGCGCAGCATACATCAACGCAGCATGTAGCAGCTGTGATGCAAGGTTTGATATCATTGGGATCACATGGCGAAATTCGCAACCATCGCATCAGATGCATGATACGTTGATGCATGCTGAAAGGGGTTTGGAAAATTTCAAATTTTGATGCATGCTGCAACAGTTCTGCCAACATACTGAGGTAAAAAATAAATTTCAAATCTTATTTGTCCCTCATATTTCTTCCGGATTTAGTTTTTTTTTAAAAGAAAAACGACTAAATTAAAATTATGCACAAAACAAAAACTCGGTATTAAGCTGTTATGTTTGTAAATAATTGGTGAATTATAAAAAAAAGTTAGCATTACAAAGTTTCCTATACTGCTTGCTTGCTGCAAAGATGGTTGGTGCGCCAATTGTGAATTGGCCGGTACAATTTTTGCAGCATGCATCATGATGCATACTTTGTTGTCGATACTGAATTGGTCTTCAGAGCTCTGAGATTTTTGTAGTTAACGTAAGGATTTCTTCTCGTGGCCGTATTTTCAATATGATTGTAATTTTTTGTACTGTTATATATTATACATATTATTTTAATATTTTTAATATTTCCAAATAATTTTAACTACCTGTTTTTAGCAAAATTATGACCGCGCATTGTATTTTCGAAAAAAATTCCAAAAGGCTTCTTCTTCTTCTTATTTTTACTATATCTTAGTTTCCGCTGCCATATTTTAGCTGCTAAAGTATGGCCCAATATTGGCGACTTGCTAAAATTTAGTTTAGCGCAGACCTTAGTAGGTACTAGGCTTTAGCAGTTTAATTTGACAACTCTAGAACTCTGACAAGAAATAATTTTAGTGTACTGCAGAACTGCCCGGGCCGATAAATTTACGTTAATTTTGTTTGGAGACTTACTGGTGGTGTTATGCCACCTCTAATCAAGCACAACAACCGTAATTTAGCGTGTTGATCTTAGTACTGACTGGTCTCGCCTAAAATTCAGGATAAATTATCCCCAATAGCTTCCTAGAGCCCTAAATTTTATATGAAAATTTAACACTTCAATCTGTCACCTGTTTCATTTATGACCGCACCATAATATTCAAATAATCGAATTTTTACACATAAGGATTGCGTTGTTTACATTTAACAATCAACGGACTCAAAGGGATGAAAGAAAACAAATCAATTTTTTTGTTTTTCGTTTATTAAAATTTCTTCTTGACCTTTCCATACAGTCTGTCTTACCCCCGATGTAATGAAACTTGGACGATATACGTTAATATCTATACTCAAACATGTATGTATCATACTCATGCATCTGTAAGTTAAAACATAGGAAAACCCATCAAGTTTAGCGGCGATATAGGTTCGGCTCTATAAGAAAAAAAAAGGGAAAAAAAGGTAAAAAAAAGGAAAAAAAAAACAAAATTAACACAAAATCCAACAGCGGCTATCAAGAATATAAAGATCTGAATGAAAACAAAATGCCAACAGTCGAAGGGCGTGTAATTTCCGTTTAATTCCCTAAATATATTATCGGCCGTTATCAGATGGAAATCTCTATGCGCGAGCGGCTACTGGAATCGAGAGGTAGGTAGAAAACCAACTGCCCAGAAGTGTGCAGCATAGTCCAGTACAAATGCAACAAATTTGCGGGATCACAGTAGCAGCATAAAAGAGGGATAAAACTTGATAAATTGAAGAAAAATGTATGCAGCTATGCACATATATATGCTCTATCTATCTACATAAGTATATGTAATACAGCATACATATGTATGTATGCATTTATAATGCACAGAGTGATACGCATTTAGTAATCAATTATGCGGTTTTAAGAATGCATCGGTAGGTTTGCTTGTTTTCAAAGTGTATGAATAATAATATTAAATAATATAATAAATATAATAAATATAAAAATATAATAAAATTTATAGTTTTATCAAAATCTTTTAACAATATTTTGTGGCGCTAAGACAGTTAATGGGGATAGTACACAACTAGAAAAAAAAACAATTTGTATACCAGGGGTTTAGAGCCAATTTCAACAGTTTCGGAGTTACAGGGTGATTTTCACGAAACACACCATATTTTAAAAATTCTGCTCTAAGACCAATTCTTACGATGTCCTAGATGAATGCCCTTATGAAATTTCGTATTGCCACCCTTCTGTGCAAGTTTTATTTCTGAAGTATTTTTTCGCATATATTTCTAGAACGGTTTGTCGGACAGAAAAAATGATTATAACCAATTTTATAAAATTTCGTATTCTGAAGAAGTTCTTAGTACAATAAAAATGTCTTGCAGTGATCGTTTTCATAGTAAACGTAAAAAATTTAAATTTTTATATGGCAACACCAAGAAGGAGTTGCCCGATTTATTCCATTTTTTAAATTTTATTTGGTAGTATAATGGAAACACCATGTACCAAATTTCAGCGTTCGACGCGTTCTCAGACAGTGTCCAAATATATAGTGGAAAACGAAATTTTTCTATGGCAACCCCACGAAGGAGTTGCCCGATTTGTCTCGTTTTCGAGCTTAATTTTACTTTTTTTTTTAATGTCCGTGTACAAAATTTGAGCTTTCTAAGTGAATGCGTTCTCGAGTTAACTTGCACACGGACGGACGGACAGACGGGCGGAAGGACAGACGGACATGCAAAAATCAAAATAACTTTTAATTTTATGCGTGGGTGTTCAATCCATTTTGCTCTACCATCATTATTTGTGTGCATTACAAACGGAATGACAAACTTAGTATACCCCTATAGATTTCATCTAGTGTATAAAAAGAGGCATTTACATATACGAGACAATTCAGTCTTTATGGAACTTTTTTAGCTGATTGCCAAAAATAACAGTTATTTACGTTCTCTCATTTTTGCTCTGATTAATCCGTTTTTACAAAAATCATTATTACAAATTCAAAAATATTATTGAATTTAAGCATTTTTATTGCCCTAATTCGGTGTAGAATATCCATTTTATCACAGTATAAAATTTTTGTCACAACCTCTTGAGCAGTTGGACTAATTTGTCGCATATTTAGGCGTCTTTTTTTTACGTTTGTTCATAGCAAATTCATGTTAGTTCATTTTATGAGAGATAATAGTGTGTAGACACAAAATGAACTATGTTGAAAAAAAAATACAACAAAAGTTACATGTCATGTCACACATGTCTCCCGTTTGATATGGATTGACCTATATACGTCCTACGATGTTGCGGCACCATACGACCATATTGCGTCCACTTTCTAACGCAGATTTCTACGGCACCGCATCGGTTTTATAAAAATGACACAAATCGCATAAATTGTAAATAAATAAATAAATGTGTTTCATTATTTGTAAAATTATGATTAATCTATTGAAGAGAAAGAAAACAATGACTTTATTGTCCATGTCGAGATATTTTAGCGAATAAAACTTGAAATTCAATTTTTTAAAAAAAGGCATTCTACTACTACTACTACTAACTTGCAACTAACCTATTTGCTTATTAGAATATGACAAAAGTCACAGCGAGAAGGGCTCTAAGTGACTTCGGCTGCAATATGTTGAGATGAAAAAAAATCATTTGTCATGTCACCCAGTTTTTTAAAAATCGATCTTTCGATAAAAAGTCACATTTTAATGCTAAATGTCACTTTTTCTGTAGACTGACCAGATTTTTTTTTGGGAATCCGAGGAAATTATTTTAAAATCCTTTTTTTCTCAGTCTTTTATTTGAATGTATGTATGTGTCCCGTAAGTCCACGTCAAGTCGGAATCGGGTGATAGACTAAATCATAACAGTTACCAGAAAAATATAAAAAAAATCTAAGTCATGTATTTTTCAAATTATAGACATTTCTTTTGTTTTCGAGAAAATGTACATCCTGTAATGGCTTTTAGGTCACTATCTTGCTCACTCACAATTCATGCAATGACTCTCCGTCTCACTCAACCTAGAATCTTAAAGTTACGGTCTTACGGCAAGCTTTGGGTACACTAGTATCATTTTTAGTAGGTGAAAAGAAATTTTTCGATACTAGGTTTCTTGAAGAAAAACTTTTTTTTTTCCGTAATCTAAGAAATATTGTAGCAAGTGTTATACCATTTTAGAATCCTTATTAAATGCGTCAACTTTTAAAGTTACTTGCCAAACTGGCGTAGTACTGTTTTTTTTTCATTACAGTCAGTTAAAGTTGGGTGAAATATTAATTTTCTATTCTTGGTTCGGCAAAATGTGACATTTTCTTCCAAGCTAGAACAGCAGGCTTAGAATTTAAAGCAACAGGTTACATAAGCACTATTCGGGATTACATAAGAAAAATAAAATTGAAAAAAAGTAAAGATTTGTAGCAACAGGAACTAAAAAACCATCACAGGGTGTACTTTTTCTCGAAAACAAAAGAAATGTCTATAATTTGAAAAGTACATGACTTAGATTTTTTTTTTATATTTTTCTGGTAACTGTTATGATTTAGTCTATCAGCCGATTCCGGCTTGACGTCGACTTACGGGACACCCTGTATATCAAACGTTTTCAAACAAAACAGAACTTCTTAAAAGTATTTCAACAATTAATAAAAATTGAAAGCAACAAAACTGTTTTAGATTTTAGATTGTGTTATTATACTTAAGAAAGAAAAAGAAAGAAAATATTTTCTTAAAGTTGGATAGTTTTTTAGAAAAATCTTCATAGCTAATACGAAAATTTCTTTTTGTTTCAATTCAAATTTTTCAAAATTTCTACTTTCATACGTGATTTTTCACCACTCCAACACAAATTGACTGCGGAAAAAAATTCTATCAATAGCAGCATTGCTCCCCGCATAAGTTTGTCATTCAATTTGTAACGCATAGAAATAATGCGATTAATATAAAAAGTTATTTTGATTTTTCCATGTCCGTCCGTCCATTTGTCCGAACGTTTGTCCTATAGAGTAAAATTATGTCAACTCCACTGCCGCTCATATGTATATCGTTCATGCGCTGAGAGTCGATTTTGCCCCGATGCCTGGATTTTTTTTTGCCAGACGGACAGATGGACGGACAGACGGACGGACATGTAAAAATCAAAATTACTTTTAATATTATGCGTGGGTGTACAATCCATTTTGCTCTACCATCATTATTTCGAGGTGTTACAAACGGAATGACAAACTTGGTATACCCTTTAGATCTCCTCTAGGGTATAATGACATGCAACATAGAACAAGAACTTTTTAAAAAAGTGAAATAGAAAAAAAAAATTAAATATTATAAAGAGGTTTTTTTAAACATGCGATTACTATGGGTTCATGTACATGCTAGACCTTGAGGAGTTAACATACAATAGAGTTAGCCTTCTCAAATTATGTCTAACAATGGAGAATCAACATTCGCGTTTAAGAGTTGATGGGATGCACAAACGTTACATCGGCAACCACCATGCGACGTTTTTCAAGCGAGTGCATATTTAAATGCTTTAGGAGATCCTCATAGCGTGCAAGAATTAATGAATTATTCTAGGGTAGGTGCCTTAGAGTAAAGACTCGATACGACCTGGGGCTGGATTCTGATAAAATTAAAATGGCAAATGACAATGACGAAATGATTTCGAAGGAAGACCAATGTCACTATACCATAATTTGGAATTCTGATTGTTGGGTGATATGAGATTGTATCTTAAATTATAGCAGAGACAATTTGATAATTGCGGGTAATTGAATATATTCCTAAAAAGACAGTAAGCCCCTGAAACACGATGATACACATTTGGGAGTAGACACGTTATTGTATCGAGTGTGTCTTAATCTCAACTCATGGTACACGTAGTTCATACATGGTTGATACAATTCCATTTCCATATGATCTATATGCACACAATCCGAGTACATGCATATATATATAACAAAACATTCGTGTATCATCCGAGTCTAACCCTCTGCTCTAAGTTGGTCTATATGAAATAGTACTTCGTCAAGAGGTTCCATCTTACCATCTTAGAAATGAGTAGCTTGGAATAAGTTATATAACCATAATCGGAAATAAATTTCGTTCAATGATGCAACTCTTTATGTTATTTAGGAGAGCGTTCCACAGTCTCACAGATTATACTAGAAATTAACGTTCAGTAGCTCGATATTCAAAACTCGGCTGAGAATTAATTAGGTGTGCTACAGAGTCGGGCTGGGTCTTCGAACCAGCCCGGGTGAATGACCCCAAACCAGCCCTTTTGTGTCATCAAAAATGTTTTTTTTTCTAAGGCAAACAACCCAAATTATTAGGCTGATTTTCTATTGAATCGAGCAAAAGCACGAATAACGTGAAGTTGCCTGATAAACAAATCATGCTAAATTTTAAACAAGGAATGCTAGATTTCATGCTAAATAGCGGTGGTGGTTACCAATAATAAATAATAGATAAACAATTTTTTTCTAGATATTCTTTATTAAATAAGAAATAGGAAGAAAGAAATTTATACAAGAAGCATGAATGTAGAAAATATGTATGGCCCTTTTACTCTTAAAATTAAAATTAAAACACTAAAATTTTACTCGTGAAAGAACTGAGACAAGAAATGAACTGTTAAACCATTTGTTCCCTACTGGTTTTTATACCCTAGATGAAATCTAAACGGTTTACTAAGCTTGTCATTCCGTATGTAACATATCGAAATAATTTATGATAGGGCGAAAATAATAAAAGTTAAAAGCTACTTTGAATTGTGCATGTCCGTCCGCCTGTCCGTTCGTCTGTACGTCCTCACGATTACTCAAGTTCGCGTGTACTTAGAGAACTGAAATTTTGCAGATGGGCTTTAAAAAAGTAAAATTAGAAACGAAAATGGGACAAATCGGGTAACTCCTTCGTGGGGAAATTTTGTAGACGGTGTTTTCATAAAAATAGTAAATTTTTTATTTACTTACATTTACTTTAAGTTTTATTATATTATGTTTTTTACTTATACTATTGCTTCAGTGATATTCGTGAATGACTCACTGAAAGGGAAGTAGGTTAGATGAATCCTTGGTGAACAACAAAATTGGAAAGAGAGTCTCCCCAAGAGCACAAAACAGTCACATATGTGCGTGTTCAAAATCATGTGTTATGTCAAGAATGACATTGTACAAGAAAATGAATAATCATATGTTCGGGAAACATTTAAAATAAAATACTGAGATAGGGTGTATCTAAAAAAAAAAAAAACTTACAACAAGTAATAGAGTAGTTTAAACATTGTACATTGAAATGTGCACAATGAAGCAAACGTTTGCTAGTTTAGAAACTTCTGATGAGCTCCGTGGCTAGAGCGAAACTGGTAAAGTTTAGCCGAACAGGAGCCTACACGGCATCCCCTTAAAAATCTGAAACCTCTGATATTTTTGTTTAACTATGACGTAATGCGGAGAACGCATATAAATATGTATTATTATTTTATAGCACAATGCACTGTCCTGCTACGCCATAAACGGCGTATGTGTTTTGTTAGTTAATTATTTGTATAATTAGAAAACGAAACCATATTTTTGGGGTACATTTATACATAGAAAGTTAAGAACATTAAGAAAGACCGGTTATTTCAGGCAAAATCGTTCAGTATACTTTCGATTCGACCATCACATTCTTTTCTAAAGTTAATATGTTTGAAGGACTTTATATAGTTTATGTAATATCCACTGCGCGAGAAATGCGAATTCAGAGTTTATTGAATAATTTAATATTAATAAGTGTATAACTCCGGAAGTAACTAACTGAATTTAATGATTTTGTAATCATTTTAAAGGGAATGAACTGAACTATGTATAATAAATCCTTATTTTTCACTCAAAAAATTTTTAGTAATAAGGGTTGAATTTCTTATCTTTCAATATCTTGGAAGACGTATCCTCGATTTTGATGATTACTTTTATAATTGCGACATTTGTACATATTCTTATCGTAGTATAAAACTGGTATCTCTGATTATCGTAAAAGGAGGAACATTTTGAGTGTGACTAAGTACATGTACCTAGCCATTTCCGATGAAACTTTCAAAGTTTCTATGGAATACGAAAAGAGTTCACCCATATTTTTTTGATTCTCCATTATAAAATAAATTCTATATATTAACACCTCATAGGTCAGAACCCATTGTCCTTTGTCGTAAGTAAAGAATATTGCTCACTGACCTAATATCTCAAACATAAACTTCAAAATTTATTTAAAAGAAATAAAATCCTTCAAGCTTTAAAAATCAAAAAATAAAACAAGGTTTAAGAACAGTTTATGTATATTTTTTTTTTCAATTTCCAATTTGCTTAAAAAAAAAAAAAAAAATTAATCACGGTAAGGAAAAATACTGTCCGTAAATAATTTGGCATAATAAGAAAATACTCAAAACCTGGATATGTATTTCAATGCTTTTTCAAAACTTTGTTGAATTGTTTTGATAAAAGAAAACATTTTCCATGAATTTTTCGAAATAAAGATGATTTGATACTAAAAATAATGCCTAATGCTGTAAAAAAACATTTAATGATTTAAACCATGAGAATGGCAAATTGGCCATATATAATCCCATTTTTCCAATAACATCCATGCCCCCCCCCCCCCCCCACCGCAGGCGCAGGGTTCAACTAAAGTACTGGTAAATACGTATGGTCGCGATTAACCCGGAGAATACCAGCTTCGATGACCACCGGCTCATCGGGATAACCCTCCATTGCTCGACCCACAAAGCCAAGCTTTTGAGCTTCTTAAACCCAATATGAAAAGTTGATGTTGATAAAGTATTTTTTGATAAAAATAGTAGTTAAAAAAAACCAGTTAAAATTCCGAAATTTTAAGGGAGAAGGAGAAAAGTTTATAGACCATTGGAAAGTTCAAAAAATTATCAATGTAACAAATTTTAAATCATCCTCAGAGGGTGTAACGTTCAGAAGCTACAGGGTGATCTATAAAAAACATACCAAAATATCTTTAAGTCCTGTTTTCTCCAAAATTCTCACATCCATAAGTTATGAGAGGCACTAAAAGTGATTTTACTAAAATCATGTGATGTACAGATGCTGACAGCTTGCAGAAGGTAAGAAATATTCTACAAATAACACGGTTAATATGAGCACTTCAGCTTAAATTTTGATTGAATACTATACCCAGATTATTAAATGATTTGCTATAAGAGGATAATCTCGTCTTTAATCTTCAAATCAGGGGAAAAAGATGTATTAAGCTCAACTTTAAATATGACTATTGAGGCGGACTTTTAAATGTTAAGATTTGGCTTATTCTGTAGTTCCAAAGAATGTATGTGCATAAGATTCGTATTGGTGCAGTGTACTGCATCATCAACTGATTCCAGTGGCTTGGAAAAATAAAGTTGAAAGTCCTCAGCATACACATGAAACTTACAATGTTCGACTACCAAGGTTAAGTTATTAATGAACATAGTAAATAGTAATGAGCCTAAAATTGAACCTTGAGGAACCCCAGCAAAGACGAGATGAAAATCAGAAGCTCTATTTCCACAAACTTGCTCCTGGCGGCCGCTAACATAAGACATTATAAGCTTACAGCCAGAGGAGGATATTTTTTTTATACCTAAAGCCTCATGGTATTTTCAATGGCTGCTAAACCAGCTCCGTACTCCTCTCCTCACCGGAGTTATGTGACGCTCTAAAATAAAAATTTCCAATTTTTTCCCTTTTTTTTTTAAATTTTGACTAAAAGAAAACAAACGTTTTTTTACAAAAACTGTAAACTTTGGACTATTCTGTTTAATTTGATCTATGATACCTATGTATGTATATATATTTGTGCTAACTGTAGCCGTTAAGAAATATAAGTTCTTAACTTAATCAGATGTCAAAATAAAAGAAATAAAATAGTAGACTCTCAAAATTTCTTCATGAAATTTTTGATTGTCGGCTTAATGCCAACAAATTGACCACTACCTCGGTACTTGTCATTTTTCTCTGCTTATATACAGTAGATTAAAAATTTCCTGTAGACTCTGGGTCTCGAAAGAATAAAACTCAATCCCGGTTCGTAATAATAATAAGTTAAAAAAAACAATGGTGAAATTAATAAGAAATGGTAAAAAATTCGAAGTTTTTTTTATAGGGTCATAACTTTGTCGTTTGAAAGGCTATGAAGTTCTATATACAATGACGTCTTAATGGTGACTGTACATCGTGTACTTTGTAACATATAGGGTGTTTCTTGAAAAACTAGCACATTTCTTAATCACCCTGTAACTCCGTAACGGCTGAGAATGACCCCCCCCGTCCCTCCACCACTTCCATACAATTTACTGATTATATAACCAAGTTAAACTACTTTTGGATTTAAAGACGATAAGTGGTCGCATGTGTTCCTAAGAACAGATGCGATACGAACGTGACTCCAGTCACCTTACGAATTTCCTTTCGAAATTACAAACGCTCAAAACATTTCTTCAACCTGAAGGTAAAAAACAGGGACGTAAACGTCTCGATTGATAGCCTAAAACCATTTTTCGCAATTGCATGACTTCCATAAAAGGTATAGCCACTGTCTTGAAGGCTAGCTGTCTTGCTGTAGGAACTATGTCGGCAATTAGGTGTCTTCCGTAAAAGCAAGCCACTAACTTGAAGGCTAACTGCGAAGTCTTGAGGACTTGTTTAGCAGCGATGTCTTGAAAGTCCAATTAACGTTGGTAGCTGGTGTCTTGACTATTCCGGTGCGTCCAACTTCGGGACCTGAAAAGAGTGTGAATATCTCGAATCCGTTTGAGTGAGATTTGGAGCTGGCACAAGGTCAAAGTTAAATTGATACTGTTCTTCTTGAACCTGCTTATACTTTTTTATACTCTTCATTTAAAATTTTCCTAGCCTTTCGCTGAATTGCAGGTTGACAAAAGAATAATTATTTTCGTTGTTGTTTTTTTATTTAAACTAAATCCACTAAATCCTATCTAGCTAAACCTTCCTACGTTCAGTAAAGTATTACTAGACGCGAATTTCGAAATAAATTTTGCCACGTTTAAAAAGTGGTTGGTCAAGAGTTCGGAAATGTGCGAATCGGCACAGGCTCGTCGCTATAACCGTACACCCTGTACTTTTTTACATATGTACACGTTATGTCTTGAAAAACTAGCATATTTTCTTAATCACCTTTTACCTCCGAAACGGTTGAGATACCCCACCTTCCACTTGCCATTTAGATCAGTTTTAACACCTCCTTCCCTTTGTGTGGACATCTCACAAGGAAACATCATGTCTTCATCAAATTATTTAATTTCTATTAATTTTCAATTAGCAGTTTTCGATTAACTTTTCTCTTAATTACCGACTACCCACTATTTCTGCTCCATTATTAACTTTCCGCTAGGTCAAATATGTAGATAGGAATGTACTTGATTTGTAGGTACAAAGTTAATATCAAGCAGGAACTGAGCACGCTATATCTACCCTGATCCCCCGTCATGCTGTATAGGTATAAAGAGCATACAGAGCATGTTAAGTTGCTAATTGATGGACTCAGTTCGATGATGATGATGATGATGATGATGGAAAGTCTTTATTAAGTTCTCATATCCCCCCTCGATTTTTCATACAGACATATATCGCACTAAACATTTTAAAATAAAAATTTAACCTCACTTTTCTATGCTAACCTGACCGCACATGCTACCTGCATACATATATTTATGTACGGACATTGCATGTATGTACATATTAACATTAAACTTTCGGAATGAATACAGGTGAAATTATAAATTGCAGCGCAATATGTAAACTGAGCCCAGTGGACACACCTGCGAAACCGATCTAAATGAGATTTGTCAGCAGCAGTAACTTGTCATTTATTCAGACGAACATTTTCACAGTGTTTACTCTTCTTGTGATTTTTTTCCATCCGATGACTTTAACTATTACTACCTGACCTGGTGCGGTAGCTATTACCTGTACATAGTTGGTAGAGTAGCATAGAATAGGAAACTGTGGATACTGCTGACACAATTTTTTTGCGCCCAACTATGTAATTATAATTCGAAACTAAGTAGTTTCTACGCATGGCTGGATGGTTTTGTTTTTCTTGATAGTTTGTTTATAAACACACATATGTACATATACATATATGCATGTGCGTTGACAGTGAAATAGTAGGGTCCGTTCATTTATGCGATTAATTGTAGGTATGTATGATATATTCTGAGTATAATATTATGTATATACTTAACTAGGTACTTGGGTAATTAACAAGGAAAATAAAATACATATTCTTATGCTGATTAATTTAGCGAAGAAAAAATTTGTAACTGGGGTGTGTGTGTGCTTTTTATAAGGCTTTTTATAATTTAGATTGTGCTGTATGTAAAATTGTAGTTTTTACCATCTGAGCAAAAAGCTTGATTCCACATTAAGTAGTATATGGAAAAGGTGCGGACTACGTGCGGAGGTCCTGAGTTAAAAGCAACATAAATATGTCTAGGAAATTTTGCAATAAAACTGCAATTTATAAAGCGAAACTCGACCAAATTAAATTATTCCAAGGACTATCCGCAAGTAGAAATGCGCAAACTATTCAAGTGCTGCAAACTAAACCACAAGTTTGGTTGTGAATATTTGGGAAACTCTTAATTGTGTTTCAGATGTTAAGAAATTTGTGCGAACCATTAAATTGTGACAACCATCTGGTTCGCATAAGGAATTCTAATCTAAGTGCTATAAGCGAATCTATTTGTACTACCAATTAAGAACTCTTACTTTTCGGGTTGTTACAACTATATGTCTACCATGCTCGACGATCTTACACTTATTTTGTATATATTCTGGGTACTATGGAATTTCTAAAGTACCTATAACCATATAAAGTACTCAGCAAAATTGGAATATAATGGGTTTTCCAATAAGGACTTGACAAGTTTTTTTCAAAATAAAATGAAAACCATTTGAGATATTTCAAAAACTTTATTATCGGGTTGAAGTACATTCAAAACATTTATGAATGGAACCCGACTTCGCTCATATGGCCACCGCGGGCACGTTTGCAGCGGTCGATTCGTTGGACCCAATTTTCCATGACTTGGCCACACATTTCGGCCGAAACGGCTGCTATTTCGCGTTCAATGATGGCTTTGAGCTCTTCCAACGTCGTCGGCTTATTAGCATAGACCAATAACTTGACGTAGCCCCAAAGAAAAAAATCTAGAGGCGTTAAATCGCACGAACGAGGCGGCCAATCGACTGGTCCATTTCTTGAGATAACATGCTCATCAAACTTGTTCTTCAATAAATCGATTGTAACGTGTGCTGTGTGGCTTGTGGCGCGCCGTCCTGTTGAAACCACATGCTGTCCAAGTCCATATATTCCAATTCGGGCCAAAAATAATCGATAATCATAGCGCGATAACGATCACCATTCACAGTAACGTGGCGACCGCTATCGTCGACGAAAAAATATGGCCTTATGACGCCGCCGGCATGCAAACCGCACCAAACAGTTATCTTTTGTGGATGAAGTGGTTTTTCATTAAGCACATATGGATTTTCATAAGCCCAATACCGCATATTTTGTTTATTGACAAACCCATTGAGCCAGAAATGAGCTTCGTCACTGAAGATGATTTTGCGATGAAATTGATCATCTTGGCGCATCTTTTCCAGAGCCCAATCGGAGAACGTACGTCGCTTCGAATGGTCCATCGGCTTCAATTCTTGAGTGAGCCTGATCTTGTATGGGTGTAAAGTAAGATCCTGACGCAAAATTCGCCATAAAGTGGTATGCCTAACTCTTAAGAACGCCGTGGAATTGACTGATTTGGATCATTTGCTACGGATGTTTCAACGGCAGCGATATTTTCGACACTTCGACCAACCCGTAGTCTCACTGGCACGGCAACATCACACAACGAATATGTAGACTCAAACTTTTTCACTAAACTTGTTACTGCCTGTCTACTAGGGCGAGAATTACGACCGAAAATCGGAGTTAACGCTCTTAAAGTAGCGGCCACCGACTCCGAATTTCTGTAGTAAATTTTTAAGACGTTGTTCGTTCGTGTACTTCACCACAATGACAAGGTTATGTCTACTGAATAAACTGACAGTGACAGTTCGATGTTAAGTGAAAAGGTGCGTTCACAAACTAAATTCAAAATTGTCAAGTCCCTATTGGAAAACCCTTTATATCTCTAAATCACAACTCTATAGATCTTTAAAGGACTACTTAGCTGTGAATTACAGGTCTATAGTCCTCAAAATCACTACATAGTTGTGACCTACAACTCAGTAGTTTGTAAGGGCACTAATTAGCTGCATTCGACAACTCTAGAGCTCTCAAAAGGAACACATTATCTTGATCATATACTCAGGAGAACAGCAATATATAGCTTCGTATCACAACTCTCCATAGTTCTCAGAACGACTACGTGGCTCTGAATTACAACTCCAAAGTTCTTAAAAGAACTATACTTGATATGAATTACTGTTATAACTATAGTTCTCAAAAGGACTACATAGTTGAGACCTACCGGTCAGCAGTTTTCAACGCCACTATTTAGCTGTATACAACTGTGGAGTTCTCAGGAGAAACAAACTAATTATATGCAGCCCTGTGGTTATGAATCTAACTACATGGTTGTGAGTTGTGAGTTCTCAATAGAAGCTAGGTGGCTATTGATAACAACTGTGCAGTTCCGAACAATACCTCATGGTTGTTAGCGATAACTGTGTAGTTGTGTTCGAGAAAATTATATTTCGAGAAGAGCTTCTTAACTCTAATTCAATAGATCCCACAGCATGGCAGATTTGCTGCTTGGACAGCAGAGCTATGAATTTTTTACATGAATTAGTTATAAAAAAACAACCATTAAAGAGCAATAAATTAATTGATGGGACATAACTAAGTAGGTACGATCTACGAACGAATAGTTGTGATACAGAACGCCGTAGTTGTTAGTCACAGATAAATATTTGTGGATAGTACATACATATGCACATCCGGCATATTTATTAGAGAAAATAGGCGTTTGTTCAGTTTGGCAAAAAATTGAAGGTTGGAAATTTCACTTAGTCAATTTTATATCATAAAATAATTTTTTTTTATTTTTCCAAGCACTCTTAACATATTAGAAGCAATTTCAATGTACTACATATATCAGTCTTATAAAATTTCTAATTTCTTAAATAAAGATTTTACTTAAAAATTTATTCAGTTAAAAAACGATGTAGTCTGTAAAATGTACCTGTACCTGTGATTTTTGTAAGAGGGAAACCAGACAGGACTGGCATATTCCAAAATGGGTCTAACAAGAGTGATAAAAAGAGCTTTAGTAATGTACATATCATCTAATTTTTTTGCCCAACGCTTTACAAAGCCTAACATAGAGTTTGCCTTATTAACGATGCGATCTATGTGAAAGTTAAAGGTGAGTTTCGAATCAAACAATATCCCCAAGTCACATATTTTATCAACTTTTGAAAGTAATAACCCATTCATAGCATAGACAACATTCGAAGGGACTCGCTTACGAGAGAAAATGGTTACCTTACATTTATCAACGTTTAAAATGAGAGAACTCTTTTCACACCATTCAAAAAGTCTGTCTAGGTCATCCTGCAAATTGAGACAGTCGCAACGCGAGTCGATAGATTTATATAGTTTTAGATCATTTGCGTATATTAGCAAAACAGATTTGATAACTACATAGGAAACATCATTTATGAATAATATGAAGAGAATGGGCCCTAAGTGACTACCTTGTGGAACACCGGAGTAAGCCGTTATTTCTTCAGACAGATCAGAACGGAACTGAATCCTAAGTTTGCGATCCTTAAGGTAGGATAATAACTAGTTCAACAGCAAAAATGGTAAGCCTAAAGATCTCAGTTTAAATTACAAGACAGAGTAAGGAAGCTTGTCTGTATAAATACAGTGAGTTTCGCAACCACGCTCAAACGATTCGATACAGGTAGATGTAAACTGAAGCAAGTTTGTTGTTGTTGACCTTCACTTCATAAAACCATGCTGATGAGCATTAAGAGCTCCACTACAATGAAAATACAAAAATTCATATACAGAAGCTTCCAACAGTTTGGGAATACAAGACGATTTAACAATAGGACGAGAGTTGATAACAAGCTCCGTTTTACCCAACTTAAAGATTGGGACTCTTTCAATAACTTAGGAAATTTACCAAGCCGCAGTGATAAATTAAACAAAAATGTTAACGGGTAAGAAAGAATTCCATTGCAGTTCTTTAAAACAATAGGGGGTATCACATCAGGCCCAGCAGAACAACCAGAGTCCAGCTTGGACATGGAATCTTCAACAGATTTCTGATCAATATAGTGAAGAATGGGACATCAACTTTAGGAAGCGTCGTTAAGTAATTAAAATAAGCAAAATCTATTTGAGCGTCATATGTTAAAAATGATTCACTGAAGTAATCAGTAAAGAGATTAGAAACCACAGACGGATCATGACTAGAATTATTATTAAATACTAACACAGGAGGAAAATTATTAGATTCCTTTTTGGTATTTACAAAACGTCAGAATTGCTTAGGATCCGATCTTTCTTGCATTTGTTCCTGCGTTCATTAGATATGGTTTTGTATATATGTTTCGCTCTCGCATAGCCGCATAGTAGTTGTCGACTAGTTCTACTAAATGGTTTGCACAACTATTTCATTGTGGTTATAATGCAGTTCCGAGACAATGGCTTAACCATCTCTCGCTACCATAGGGCCTTCCCACACGAGAAGTTCTTAGTGAAGGAAGGAATTTCCTATCCCGATTAGAAATTTTGCATTTTTACAATGGCCGAAGCTAGTTCGATTGTAGTAGTATTGGTATGCTGCCCGTACTCCCGATCGAAACTTGGTAGGATGGAATTTTTCCTACCCCCGAATACTACACACATGGACCTAGGATATAATGGTTTTTACTCGCAAGAAAAAAAAAAAACTGGTTTTCACATGCTTTGTACAAACATAGATATTTCCGTCAATTTGGTTGCCAAATTGATGTGAGCGCGGTTGTGAGAGCCATTTGCGAACAGTTCGAAGAAAATACATCTGTTCACCGAACTAATCCACAACGGCTTATTTCTACTTGGATATTATAACTCATCTATTTTCGATCCGGATGAATTCAATGTCTACCCGCAAATCACAATATTTCCTCTTTGGACCAGATTTTCCTGAGCAATCATATATGATGGCAGAAATGGTGGATTTGGCCTCCTGATTCTAGATAAAAGTAAAGAACTCACTTAGGCATATGCAATGTAAAAGCACAATTGTTGCCACAAAGCTTAGGTATTTTTCCCTGAAATGTAGGGAATATTCCCTAAAATGTGATGAATACTCCCTAAATTTTAGGAAAAATACCAAATATTTGTGGCAACAATTTTGCAAATTTTTTACTGTGTGGGTTGTCAAAGTCCGTTAGCCGAAATTGGTATTCTGCGTCAAAAATTAAAAGATGTCAGATTTTTTGAAGGGATTTGATATTCTAATAAACAAAACTAGCTATCAAATGTATTCTTAAAGCCTCGTTTCCACTTATGCAAATTTTCTTACCCGACAAGTTTTGTAACAAGTTGGCAACATTCTGTCTAAGTGGAAACACTATATAAAAATTCAGACACATGTTGGCAACTTGTTCGATGTCGGCTGTAAAAACTCGCAGAATTTGTTGGGTGGATTTGTTTATTTAAGTGGAAACGCTCATTTGTTGTGTTGGTTAAACTAGAGGAAGGCAATGGAGTAGAATGTAAGAAGTTAAGCAACAAGTTCCCAAGAATTTATTTAAATGGAAACACTTGTAAGTTTAAGCTAACATGTCGGCTCCCAACAAGTACACAACATGTTGCCGAACAAGTTGGCAAAATTTGTATAAGTGGAAACTAGGCTTAAAATAAAAGGACCTGACTGAGGTACGCCTATAAATCTGTTATCGTGATAGTCGCAGAAATGGTTTTATTACAAATATCGAACTTTTGGATAAAAATTCTGTAAAGTAAGTAATTATATACGTAATTTTGTGAAATATACAATAATTAAACAATTTGACATTGTCAACCGTGCACAGAGGACAGTTCTGAGTAACATGTGGGATAACTTGGATCCATTTGATATTTCTGAAGTTGTATTCATATAAAGAATTTCAGAATACCAAAATTTGTGGCCTTTAAATTGATTAAAATTATACAGCCTTACGGTAATCGCCATTACTCGACGAAATCATTTCACTTTAAAGTTTTGGCTACAAAAATCCTGTTGAAACTTAACAATACCCCTAATATAAGCCAAAATTCAATATTTGAAATAAGTGACTATATTGCGATGATCAATCTTAGGACATTCATAAAATTTCCTGAAACATCTGCAGAAGTGGAAGAAAGACGAAACAGGATCACTGTACTTACTCGTCAAAAACATTATTTATTCTTCTTCCTTCTTGCAAAGTGAATTATCTTTAACAGCTGGACTAACTGAATGGAGAGATTCTTTAGATTCACAAAAGATAAGTTTAAATTAAAATTTCTAAAAAAAACAAAAACAAAAAAAAATGTTATAGGTCATTTTAAAGCAAAGCTTTTGGGCATCTTAAACACAATATAAAAATTTGTATATCTGACGTCCTCTATTAGTTAAATACACAAAAAAACCCGAGTTGAAATTCCGAAATTTCGACTTTGTTGGGTCATAACTTCAAAACGGGAAGGAGGAGCGGAAAGATCCAACGATTATCAATCTAACAAATTCTAAATCATCATCGGTGCTGAAAATTTGATTCGGATTTGCTAATATCCGGATATCCGGATACCCGGATCTGCGAACTATCCGATTCCTGAGATCCGGATCCGAAGTATCCGGATCCAGCTCCGAACTATCCAGATCTGGATCCATATTACCAGAACTTCAAAATTGTGTTGTTTCAGTGAGAAAATAAAAATATCATGAAATTTATATTTTTCCAATGAAACAATGCAATCTGGAGGAAATTTTGACCTTTTTATTGCTTAGTCTGGATCCAGATCCGGACAGTTTGGATCCGGATACAGATAGCTGGGATCCGAATTATCCAGATGGACTTGAGGAATCGGTACCTAATTATCTCGGATAATCCCGATCATAAATTATGCGGATACTTTCAGCTCTAATCCCAACAGACGCTGTTAACTGTCTTGATATCTGCAAGCTGCTGGATGCCAATCGTAACAAACTGTTTCTCTCGTACAATGTTGAGACAAATTTATTCCTCCAGAGTAATTTCGTCCATAATTCTCAGGAATCTGAAAATAATCCTTATTTCCTTAGGACTCCTCTTCAATTCTGTCGCTATTCGCCATAATTTGGCTCTGCTGACTGCTTCTTTCCTTTATGCATTTTAAAATTACCTATAAAAATTATAAAAGTTGCACGCCCACACTAGTTTTATATAAAAACAAATGTTCCACACCCTTCTAAGCTCTGATAACAAATAATATGGATTTTGGTGTTTCTTAGATCACGCGAAAATGTTCAATTTTGTCGTCTTCCAGCACAGAAGAGACGTTATAAAAATTTTAAATATGCTTACCTTTAAAGTTTGTATGCAGGATGAAATCTCATCTACATTTTGTCCCCAAATTAGATATATAATTAGATTTGAGTCCGATAAATAGTTCTGGAGATAAGTGCAACGGAAGGTGGAAAAATGGCCGTTCTTTGGTACAAAAATGGACATATTGGCTGTGTTCTTTTGTGTCCGTAGAACAGGACAGAACAAAAGATAAACAAAAGAACGCCTCAAACATTTTCCTAGAAGATATATAAATGAAGCGAACAGTACAAATAGTTCGGTTCAATCGACAGAACAATTTGTTCTCTTCAGTATATGGGAGTTCTAGAACAAGGTACACAAAAGAACACAGCTATTTTCAACTCATCATTACGAAGAACTGGTAAGTCGTGGAAATTAACTTCCCATGAGAAAAATGTTTACAACAGAGTACTAATGGACTTGAAATATAAGGATGAAAGAAATATATGTTAAATATAAAAACTGAAGTGTGTATGACCTAAGTGCAAAAAAAATCGTTTTCCGGCCGTAAAAAGTCAGTTATTACACGTTAAAACGATCAAAAACAAACTACCCCTCCTCGATTATCCTCTCCTGCCTACTAACTTTGATACCAAAAATAACATATTTTGGATAACCTCATATCAAGGTTGGTGCAAGTTCGCATCCCCAAAAATGCGTCCCCCAGAAATTGTTCAACTATATTTTTGTACTCTGACTCCTTAATACGTCGGAAAAAAACACCAATGCTCTACGATCCTTCAGAGTTTGGCATCTATAAATATTGCGACAAGGAAATTTACCACCGAGGCCCCTCAAATCTGCAAATTACCGTTAATCGAAATAAAATATAGCCCATAGCATAATTTCTTAGATTTTTATACCCTGGATGAAATGTATAAAGTGTAGATACTAAGTTTGTCAATCCGTTTGTAATGCATACAAATAACGATGATAGAGAAAAATGGATTGGACTCCCATGCATAATATTAAAAGTTATTTGATTTTTGCATATGCGTCCGTCTGTCCGTCCGTTCTCACGATAGCTCAAAAACGCGTTCACTTAGTGAGCTGAAATTTTGCATACGGGCTTTAAAAAAAAAAAGTGTAAATTTAAGTTCAAAAATGGGACCAATCGGGCGGCAACTTTCTCGTAGGGTTGCCATACAAAAATGTTTTTCACTTTATATTTCGGCACTGCCTGAGAGCGCGTCGACGTTGAGCTCAGATTTTGTACACAGCGTTTTCATAAAAATAGTAAATATAATTTCAAAAATGGGCTAAATCGGGCGACCCGTTCTTGGTGTTGCCATATAAAAATTTAGGTTTTTTACGAATACTGTGAAAATGATCAGTCCTAGACCTTTCTATTGTACTGAAAATTTCTTAAGAATATGAAATCCGACGAAAGAAATATATGCGAAAAACCACTTCAACAATCAAACTTATGAACTTAGTTGAATATCAATATATGGAAAAATTATTAATTTTATTTAGTGTGTACTCAGTGTACTGCAAATATGTGGAAATGTGTATGATGAGGAAAAAGCGGCGTATATGGGATCTTTGTATTATAACTACAAGAACTATCACAGTATAGCACTTTTAGCAGCCTGCGATATCAATTACTGCTTCACTGCAGTGGATATTGTTGCATATGGCAGCCAAAATGATGGAGGAATATTGGAGGCTAGTGCATTTGGAAGTGCAATCACAAGTGGAACTATATGTTTACCAAAAAGTGAGAAACTACCAAATTCGAATGTAGAGTCTCCGTACTACTTTGTCGGAGATGCAGCTTTCCCACTGCGTACACATATAATGCGCCCATATCCTGGACGAATGCTATCCGAAGAGAAGGATAATTTTAATAAGAAGCTATCAAGTGCTCGTGTGAAAATAGAAAACACGTTTGGAGTTATGACGACAAGATGGCGAGTACTCTTAAACTCTATAAATTGTTTCCCTCGAAATGCCGAACTGATAGTAAAAGCTGTTGTCGTTTTACATAATTTTGTAAAAATGCATGACGGTGATTATTGTCCAACCAATTATGTTGACAGTTTCGAAGGAGGTACAGTAACAGAAGGTCTTTGGAGGAAAGAATGTGCGCAATTACCACAAACGAGACTTTTCACAAGATTCAACGCGTCACGTTCTGCATTTCAACTTAGGGATGTTTTGAGAGATTATCTTGCTAATAATTAAGAACAAAAAAATATACTTATTATATTTTATTTTTTTTTTAAATAAAGGCACACATTTCTTAAATAATAACTCTATTCTTTTTATTTTCTTCTTTTTGATTTTTTATTTCTTCGTGAACACTTTTCATCACTTTCACTTGTAAAGCGCTAAAGCGTTCAAAACTTAAATTATTATTGCTGACAAGGACGGCCATGCTGCTGAAGAAACTCGAAACAGGATTGATGGTTTCAAATGACTGTTTTACAGTCTTTATCAAGTTGCTCATCTCTTTATGAGTGCTTTCGAATAAATGATCATCCCGCACCCTTGCCTTCCTTCTAGTACCAGGAGGTGGGCGAGCTGCACTGTTTCCCGATGGAGTTGATGTTCGCGATGCTAATGATGGCACCTGACGAGCAATAAATGGCGCATCGGCGTCCTTTTCGATTGGGGACGGAGTTTGTGAAGGCACTGGTTCCTGCCGAATTGCATTCGATGAATTTTCAAACGTCTCGTCAAATAACAAGCAACCATCGCTGCTTATTTCCAGGTCCTCCGAAAAATTTCCATAGAAGGCACTCGCAGAAGTTTCCTCGATTACCTTACGGCTGAAATTTCCGCTTGTGCTGTAATACAGTATTATTTAAATAAATAGCAAGACTAAAAATAAATATTTTACCAGGTATTGATAGCAGGAATATCGACGAGGAAAAGAATTTGGTCGAAGTACTTCCATTTCCTTTCTGGCGACTTTGCTGCGCTTCCTGATACTGTGCACATAGCCCTTCTATGCCGGAAGAAACTATCATGCAATGATTTCCAGCGCCTTTTAACTTCATTCACTAAAAAAAAAAGTTCATTTATATCTATTTAACTCGAATTCAGATACATTGCCACTATGTGGATATAAAAGGATAAAACATTTTTTATTTACCTATTAATTTCATATCCTTTGTAATGCTTTTCCAGACATCTTCCTTCAGATCCAACCTTTTATATTGCTGGTGCGCTTTATTATATAAAATTTGATGTTTTCTTACTAATTCTATAACTTTTTCTTCCATTATTTGTCAAAACTTACCGGCCGGGTAGAATTAGTGCTTATATTGGTACTATATATTTTGGTCTGAAGTTGCCTACCCCAAATATAATTTTTTTGTTGGTACCACTGAAAGTGAGCAGCAAATTTAGGATTAGAAATGACTACGCGGCAAAAATTTTCGCCGCGCTGTCGCGCCGCGTTCAATGCGTGATGCACAATAGGAAACACATGTTCTCTAACATTTTGCCGCGTTGTCGCGCCGCGCACTAAAGTGTAATCTGTTTCAGCCTTAACACTTTCCAGAGAGAGCCGGATAGCGACAAAGAAAGTGAGTCATCGTTTCGGATCCTCTGCATACAGGATCATCAATGAATCCCTGAAGAAAACTGTGAGAATTGACACTAGAACTCTCAGTGTTGGCTTGCTTAGTTATAGTCCCAATAGCTTTTTCGTTAAGTTTGGGTGAGGCTTATCCCACTGTTCCGTTGCGTCTTAATGAAATTGAAATTTGAGTTAAATGTACCTTACAATATATTCGTGGAGTTGTGTTCACAGAAGTTAAATATATACCTATAAATTTTTTAATTGTCATATGTAGGTAAAATACTTAAATACTTAACAATATTCACAGGATGCTGCTGCCTATACTAATTAAGTTTATCATTGACAGCAAAAAAAAAAAAAAAACAATAAAAAAGCAGACAAAATCTCTGGTGCTGTAATGAATTTTAATTGTCCGAGAAAATCAAGACGATCAAACAACACTGATTTAACTGCAACAAGTAGGGAATCCAATCCACACGCAGCAACAGAGGAGTATCGTTTTTATACCACTAAATCGGATGGTGAGTCCGACTCATTTTCTGATGGTGGATTACAGCAAAAACAACAACAACAACCATACAAGGAAAATCCGCCGTCCGTCATGCTTTCATCCGCAGTTTCTCCCCCTCTAGTTGATTGTTGATAGTTCATAGTAGTTCCCAGCCAGCTGCTAACCAATTAGCCTACCCTTATTTTTGTGTAACAATTTTTCAAGTACTCTGTAGAACTCTGTAGGCCAAATGTCGTTTGCTGCTCTACATACAGTCATACATACAAGCAAACATACAGCCCCATCCATATATATATATGTAAAAATCAAAGAAGTTAAAGATTTCTTCTATCTGCTGGTTGAACTGTTTCTACGGGGTATCCCGACAACAAGAGACGACAATAAGAGGACCCTTGTAAAACGTAGAGATTATGGCTGAACGGTTTGATTTTTTTTTTTCTGTTCATCTTATTCTTCTCACATATAATTTGCCTGGCTTCTGAAGATCTATACTTCTCCTCCAATATATCTATATTATACACACATACATACATATATTACATAAAACAAGACGACGATTTAGGATTTCAATTAAAAATAATTAAAAGAACATTATCCAAGTCGTGTTGGCTTAGAATCCATTCTATATGTTCTGTGACGGATGCTGTAATACCGCAATCTGTGAATAAATCATTATGAGAGCATCACACATCACACTAGAGACAAAGAAGAAGAAGAAGGGTGTTGTTGGTTTTGATGATGATTGTCATTAAAAAATTTGTGAAAATAAAAATGGCGCACGGCTATTGTTTGTGGCGTGTGGTGGTAGTGGTGGTGGTGGTGGTGATATATTAATAATTTAAGTAGGTATATAGGTATTAAATAATTAGTACCTATATGTGTCATTATACAATTTAAAATAAATTCCCAACAAATCACTGATTGGTGAATTTTTTCTTTTTCGTTTTTTTTTTCGAATGGCATGATAAAACGATACAAGCCCTACCTATATGTACATATATATGCCCGTACTATATGCATAAACTATACATATATATATATATATATACATACACACATGTCACACTGATTGCTTCCATTATGATTTCTGTCTGTCACAGCTTTTTGTGTTAATTTAAATAAAATGAAGCAGACCGACTGACTGCACAGAGAGAGAGAGAGGAGGGAATCCAGAACAACAGTGGTAAATATAAAGAGCTCTACATACATACATACATTCATCCATCATATTATAGGGATGAGGATTGCGGAGGATTTATACCCAGGGCGACACTGATTTAAGATTTCCGTTAATTAACTTATTCGGCCAGCAGATTCTTGGGTGTTTTGTCTGTCCACATATTATCAAAATAAATTAACGATCGGACAATTTAAAGTGTGTGTACTAACTACTATACCACTACTACATATACAACAGGAATTAAATTACTCTGGCGACTATGGACATAATTATTATGAAAAGGAATCGCATTGAGCTGAGAATTTTTGTATCTTCTATTTGCTTGCAACAAGAGAATTTATTATGCGTGGGAAAATATAAAACGATAACGAACGATTTTGTTGTTGGTAGGCATATTGCGATGATATGCTTCACCAAATCTCTGAAATATAATAATACCGTTATCATCATTATCATTTCATTTATTTAAATTGTTCTGCTTTTCATAATTAAACATTTATTAGGTACTTACATGCCTTACCTTATCAACATTTCCGCGCTTATGGAGGACTGCCACGGTGCTGGCACTACCAAGAAAGAGATGTCTTTGCACGATACAATGATCTGCGCCCGATTAGCATTTTGTGTTTTTTCTCCAAAATATATTCGAAAAGTTGATGATCGCGCAAATTCAGGAGTACCTAGAAGATATGAACTTTCTTTCTGATTGGCGGTTCGGTTTTCGCTGTCTCATCATACATAAAAACATGTATAACTCAGTATCCGTAGAGATAACAAGGTAGCAACTTTTGAAGCCACACTTATAAATCTATACAATAAACATGTCCCACAGAGTTTGTAATATAAAAAATAAAGGCTGCCCATGGTTGACTCCTCAAAATCACAGTCTACTGGCGGAACGTGATTTCCATTATAGACGCTATACAGCTACGCGCTCTGGTGAGATTCGTAGGATATACAAACAAGTTCGTAATAGAACCAGTGTAATGATAATATATTGTTACGTGCCACAAAGTGAATCAAGCGACATCTGTTAGGAATGGAAGCAACTTTAGGTTAGTGTCATCTTAGTAAACTTTGGGTTCGGAGAACGGAATATTCAGGAAGGTTCTAGGATAATTCGTAGAGTATAAATACGGCGCTCTGACAGCTAGGAGGCGGACAAATAACAGACAAGAACACAGCTTGCCGTCGCGCAACAGGCTGTAATAATTTCGACATCGTGTAACATTAAGTTAATATAAACTCGAACAAATAAAGTGTAAAGTGAATCAAAGACAAAAGTGAATTCTAGGCCAAAATTAAAGCCTGTACGTAAACATATTCAAATATCCCGGGATATCGGTTCGGTAATAAATTCGCCATAATTCGTTTTATTTCGTTAATCGCGTGTGAAGAACACTTGACTTGACTTGACTAGGAGGCGGAGTATTATTTCAGACAGCGAAGTGAACGAAGTAAACTATTTGGATTGCGATAATTAGAAGTACAGTACTAGCGATAAATAAAGAGTTGATTTGATAATTATTTGTGAATTTGTGAGAGTAAACAGTAAAGTTAAATAAAGAAAGAACTTTTGAATTATAACTGAAATATTGTGTTTTAAATAACGAACTAAGGCCACGCTCGTAACAACTGGTGTCAGAAGTAAAATAAAATCGCGAAATAAAGTGGTGGCATTTGACTTTGAAATTCAAAGAGTGATTAATTTGGTGAAATCGTGTGAAACTTTCCTGCTTTAAGTGAAAATTCCGAAAGATAATTTTATATTAAACTGTGAGTGAATTATCAAAGTAATGGGACGCAAACTAGAGGAGCTTCGCATACAGGAATTGAAAGTGGAGTTGGGGAAGCGGTCATTGCAAACGACAGGTCTAAAGAATGTTCTACTCGAGCGACTTAGACAAGCTTTGATAGAGGAAGAAAAGAATCCTGAGACATACATTTTCGAGGAAGAATCAGAAACTGAAGAAGAGCCTGCGATGAACATAGAACAGCTTTTGGGTACTTTAATGACCAAAATGGAGCTTTCAACCCTGCAGGTGAAGAATGCTCTTGAGGAACAAAAGAATGCTTTTGAGGAACAAAAGAATTCTCTAGAAGCCCGTTTAGACGAACAAAAGAATGCTTTCGAGGAACAAAAGAATTCTCTGGAATCCCGTCTAGATGAACAAAAGAATTCTCTAGAAGCCCGTTTGGACGAACAAAAAAATTCTTTGCAGAATTGTCTAGAAACTTGTTTGGAGGAACAGAAGACTTTTCTTAAGAATTCATTAGACGAGCAAAATGTAAAAATTGAAGGAATCCAGCAGGAAGTGCTAGAAGTTCAACAACAAGTGTCGGAAGTACAACAAAATGTTACGGAGAAGCTTGACAACTTTAAAGCAGATTTGGAGATGATGAAGCATCGACAACCACGGCACGAAGGAATTGAAATATCCAATGCAGGCAGAATGAAACCTCCAATATTTGATGGACAAAATTCGTGGCATATTTTCAAGAGACAATTCGAGGCTGCTTCCGAAGTAAACGGATGGACTGATGCAGACAAAGCTACAGCTCTGGTATTAGCACTTCGAGGTTCTGCATCAGAGCTTTTACAAACTATACCGATAGAAAGGCAACGTGATTATACTTCATTAATACAGGCGATAGAGTTACGTTATGGAGATGAACACATGCAGCAAGTATATCGCCTACAGCTACGCAATAGGATTCAAAAGCATGGCGAATCACTACAACAACTGCAGGCTGATGTGGAAAGATTAGCTTATCTCTCATACTCTAGCGTAAATGCGGATTTCCTTAATGAAGTGGCAACAGAAGCATTTGTGAACGCTATTGCAGATCAAAATTTACAACAAGCGTTGAGGCTAGCAGGAAAGAAATCAACAGCAGAAGCACTAGCCTATGCACTAGCGTATGAATCTGCCAGGCAAGCTTCTCGAAGTGCAGTACGAGTGAGAGAAATTTCGGTGGAGGAATGTACTTGTAATAGAATGCAGAGCAATTCTACACGCGGTATTCTGCGATGCTGGAATTGTAATAGACCAGGACACCTCCAAAGGGACTGCAGAAAACGCCGACGAATGGAAGCGCTAGAAGAAGGGCAGAGATATCGAGCTGGGCAAAGATATCGAGTTGGGCAGCAGACTCACAGCAGAATACCGTCATCAGAGACCACTCCTTCGCGTGGTGTCATTCGATGCTGGAAATGTAGTAGACTGGGACACCTGCAAAACGACTGTAGGAAACGAGGACGAATGCAAACAACAGAAGAAGAAGGGAGAAGATGGCGAGCTAGAGAGCAAGCTTTCCGTGAAGAGACTAGACTGCAACCTCATGACTTTGAAATCCCATACCGCAAAGGACGTATCCACGGATATGCAGAAGCTTTTTCACAACGTCCATGCAATCCTGAATGGAATCATTGCGGACGGATGGAAGAAAAAGATGACGATGACTACAATGATGATAACGAAAGTCGAAAGAAGAAAGGAAAGAAATCAAAAGATGATGATGATTACGGTGATAAAAGTAAAAACAAGAAAGGAAAGAAATCCAAGAGCGAGGACAATGAAAGAAAGAAAAAGACGAAAAGTAAAGGGTCTAAAGATGCTGATAATGACGATGATAAGGGTATAATGAAGGTCGGAAAAGGTAAAGATAAAGTTTCTGACGATGATGATAATATGAAGCGCAAGGGCGGCAATGAAAAGGATAACAACGGCAATCAAAAGGGCAAGAAATTTGAGGACAAAGGAATCAAAGATAAAAGACGAAAGAAAAATCAAAGCATGGAAGAGTATTTCAACAGAACATTAATCAAACATCTGAGGAAGGTCTTCAACTATAATCAACGCGATTGGTTTCGACATATTCCTATATTTCTAATGGCTTATATATCAGCTGTTTACAATATGACCAGACAAAGCCCATTTAAGTTCATTTTCGGAAAGGAAATGCGCTTACCTAGCGACCTCAAGTTTGGTATACCCAAAGGCGAACAAAAGTTACCAGAAGACTACGTAACAAAGCTCAGACAACGATTAGCTGATGTGCACGAGGCCACGAGACGTTCTCCAAAGTTATCACAACACTGGGAGAGACCGTATGCAGTTAAAACTAAAATTAATAACATGCCATACAAGAATCAGCGCGGTACAAGATGCAAAAGAAAAATCGTTCATCTAGATCGCTTAGGTCAATACGGAGAGCACCAAGACCGTGGACCATCTGTTGTTCGGGAAGAACAAATTTTAAGAAGGGGGCAGTGTTACGTGCCACAAAGTGAATCAAGCGACATCTGTTAGGAATGGAAGCATCTTTAGGTTAGTGTCATCTTAGTAAACTTTGGGTTCGGAGAACGGAATATTCAGGAAGGCTCTAGGATAATTCGTAGAGTATAAATACGGCGCTCTGACAGCTAGGAGGCGGAGTATTATTTCAGACAGCGAAGTGAACGAAGTAAACTATTCGGATTGCGATAATTAGAAGTACAGTACTAGCGATAAATAAAAGAGTTGATTTGATAATTATTTGTGAGAGTAAACAGTAAAGTTAAATAAAGAAAGAACTTTTGAGTTATATCTGAAATATTGTGTTTTAAATAACGAACTAAGGCCACGCTCGTAACAATATTCAAAACAAGCTTATTTTAATAGTAAACCTGACACGAAATTACCACCAAAGAAACTATGGGCAAACATTAGAAGTTTTGGGATACATGGGCGGCGTGAATCCACAAAAGTATGTGTAGATCCAAATGCATTGAATAATTACTTCGCAGGAAATTCGTCAGCACCTAATACTTTTTCACAAGCTTCACTCACTGATATTTCTGCTGAAGAATTTTATTCTGATGGCTTTGCTTTTCGGAACATTGATGAAAAAGAAGTTATACTGACTATGTCCTCTATTAAATCTAATCCAATAGGACCAGATGAGCTACCTCCCCGTTTTATTAAATTGATTGGGCCAAATATAGCTAGGATACTAGCTCATATCTTCAACTACTGCCTCATGACATCTCAGTTTCCTACTCAATGGAACAAAAGCTCTAGTGGTTCTCATTCCAAAAAAAGTCTAATAGTTCTCTGGCGAGTAATTACCGTCAAATTAGTCTTCTCTGTTTCTTAGCCAAGGTCTTTGAAAAGTGCTCTATTCGCAAATCACGGAATATGTAGAGCGCCAATCAGGATTCCGCTGTAATCATAGCTGTGAAACTGCGATGCTTAAAGTAACATCAGACATTCACAAGGTTTTAGATAATGACCATCTATCAATATTAGCACTACTTGATTTCAGCAAAGCGTCGTTTGACTCTATTGACCATAGTAATTTGTTGCAAAAGCTGTCTCGCCAATTCTCTTTTTCATCATCAGCAGCTAAACTAATTTACAGCCTTCTAAATAGTCGCAGCCAAGTACAGACCAGCTCTCAGATACAGCATTCTTACACCGCGGTGTTCCTCAAGGATCTATATTAGGTCCATTATTATTCAGTCTTTACATAAATGACCTTCCTGATGCCGTCGTGGATGCATCAATTCATATGTATACTGATGATGTACAGATATACTTAACCAGATCCATAGGCTTAATGGAAGACTGTGTATGCAGGTTAAACGATGATTTACAACGCGTCTTTGCGTAATAAATTAGACTTAAATCCTGACAAATCTACATCCCTGGCAATTTATAGGAATAAAATCGATTCTCTCTCCTTACCAGCCATATTTCTCAATAAAACGAAGCTTGTCTACGTTGATTCTGCAAAAAGTCTGGGCTTTGAACTCAATTCAAGATTTTCTTGTTGTGACCGAATTAGTGCTACCTTAGGTAAAATATATGGCTGCCTAAAGAAGATTATGGCTGAATTCAGAATTGCTAGCACTTCATGTTCGGAAAAAACTTGTCAAATCCCTAATTCTTTCTTATTTTACTTATGGCTGTATAATATTTTCCTCGCTTGACTCCGTCTGCCGGAGAAGGCTCCTAGTGGCTTATAATGATGTACTTCGCTTTATATATAAACTATCTCGAGGTAGTCATATCTCCCCATACATTACCTCTTTGCTTGATTGTCCATTGGAAAGCCTACTTAACTCAATATAGGCTAAAATTTTTACATCGACTCATATTCAGCCAGCAGCAAGGATACCTATTTGAAAAGCTGAGTTTCTTGCAGTCGAATAGACATAGGAATCTCCTAATATCGCGATGTAGATCCCAATACGGGCAGCGTTCTTACTTTGTCCAATGTGTTCGTAAATGGAATCTGTTACCACATGATATACAACTTACTAGGACCAGGGGGACTTTCAGTAGACAATTAAAATCAATTGATATACTATAAAAATCGGATCGGCTCGTTTTGGATGACCTTGTTAAGTAAATATTTACCAACATAGTTTTTATTTTTTATTGGAGTGCATTATTTAGTTATCTTTAGTTTTATTTTTCTATATTTGTTATTCTTTTTGTTTTTTTTCGTTTAATTTTCTTTTTTCTTTCTATTAAATTTTCACTTTTATTTTAATTTTACTCATTGCAAGTTTTCTTAGCTCTCTCTCATTTTTTTTCTTCATTTCTTAATACGTAGTCTTTTGCTTTAACTTTTTTCTCCTCGTTTAATGCCAACATGTAATGTACATTTAAAGATCTTGTTATCTTAGTACTACTCCAAATAAAGAAATTCTTATTATTATTATTATCATAGCTGTGAATCAGCTGTATTAAAAGTGATCAATGATTGGCACTTGATAAAGATCATATTAACTTCCTTGTATTCTTGGATTTTTCTCAGGCATTCGACAGAATTATTTATCATAAACTTTCGGATAAGTTGTCTTCACATGTTGGCTTTTCTTCTTCTACAGTTCAACTAATCCGAAATTACCTAACTGATAGGTGGCAACAGGTTAAAGTGGAAAATACTATAACTGGTCTTCTACCGCTCTTTTGAGGGGTTTCAAAGGGATAAGTAATTGTACCTCTTTTGTTTAGTATCTTTCTTAATGACCTACAGGAAATTATAAAGGATATACACAAATCGTAAGTAAACAATCAGCTAAAGCTCAATCCGTCCAAATCACAATATATGATACTCCACAATAGGGTTTCCAATTATCCGACATTAATGATTATCCGGATATCGAATATTGAAAACTCAAAATATCCGGATAATCCGGATATCCGGATAACAAAAAATAAAATAAATAAATAGCTTGAATCCAATATTTCATGGTATTTATAATTTTTTTTATTCAAATATGTTAATTATGTACATTAATAATTGATAAATAGTAAAAAAAAAACATTATATGATTTAAACTTATTTTGTTTTTAAAAAAGAATATTTTAAAACGCTATTGTATTGAGAATTTCAAAATTCAGACGAGTTCTACATTTTGTCTTAGTCAGGACTACGATTGAAACTGTAAATGCTTGCTTTATCGTAAGAAATGCATTTTGAATAATATGTTTTTTTGCATTACTCTGCTCATCAACATAAGAAATTTCCACTTCCAGTTATCGCTGCAGACTGACAATGTATGTAAAGGGAGTACCTTTTGAATTATAATCAAAGTATTTAAGGAATGTGATATATTGCCTGTTTCTAAGAAGGTTTACTTTGAAGCAGGGGCGGATTTGATCACTTGGCCGCCCTAGGCCTATGGAAGATTGCCGCCCCACTACTCCCTGTAAAACACGAAAAATTGAATGATCTATATCCAGTGAAGGGACCCCAGGCTAGAATTAGCGGAGTAGGCTGCCTCATAAATCGGAGTAGATTTGAAAAAAATGGAGTAGAATTAAAAATAACACTTTCCAACGAATTATTTTATTTAAAAAAACGAAAAAGTATAAAAATGTAATGAAATACCCGCAACTACAAGAAAAAATCAAAAATCATTCAAACATTTTGCCGCCCCCTAAATCTGCCGCCCTAGGCCCGGGCCTACTCGGCCTATAGGGAAATCCGCCCCTGCTTTGAAGAGCATTTTATCTCGACGTTCATCCATTCGGTTTTTATTCTGTTTCGATAAATTTTAACCTAAGTTCATTCTAAACTCGTCTAAGCTTTCAAATAGAAATTTATAAACACATTCAGCGGTCAAAAGTTTCGCTGAATTTTTATTCAATCCTTTGCTGCAGTCTCTGGTGGTAAGAGGACATCTAACAATTCTTTTAAATTTGATTGCCTTTAAATGGTTAAAAATTAAATGTCGCATCGTTGACTGCTGGCTTTCGCGTTGGTTACCTCAACAGATTTTATATACATAATCACTCCGTATATGGATAACGCCAAACGAATAACAGAAAACTCCTACACCGGAATCTGGAGACATCTATTTACTACCTTTTTGGGCGATTAACTCAATATTTTATTTATAAATATATTCAATTTTTAACCACACTGTTATCATTTAATTTCAGTGCTTAGTAGGTTTTTTTTATACGCTAGATGAAATCTATAGGGTACACTAAGTTTGTCCTTCCGTTTGTAACGCATAGAAATAATTATGGTAGGCGCTAAACGGATTGAACACCCATGTATAATATTAAGAGTTATTTTGATTTTTGCATGTCCGTCTGTCCGTCTGTCTATTTGTCTGTGTGTCCGCATGATAACTCGAGAACGCACTTACTTAGAGAACTGAAATTTTGCACATGAGCTTTAAAAAAGAAAGAAAGTTAATTCAAGCTCGAATCGGGTAATTCCTTCAAGGAGTTACCATACAAAACTTTCGTTTTTCACTACATATTTGCCGGACATTGCTTTAGAAGCCATCACCGTAGAGAGCTGAAATTTTCTACGCGACGTTTTCATAAAAATAGTAAAAATTATTTCATAAATGAGCTAAATTGGGCCATATAAAAATGTTGATCTTTTATGTAGGTATTCAGTCCAAGACGTTTTTTGTGTACTCAAAAGTTCTTCAGAATATGAAATGCTATGAAACTAGTTACAATAATTTTTACTGTCCGACGAACCGTTCTAGAAATATATGCGAAAAACCACTTCAAAAATCAAACATACACAGATGGGTGACCATACGAAATTACATAGATCCAGTTTAGACAGGTCAGTCTTCTTACTTGTTTTATTTAAAATTTGAATAAAAAAACATCCACAAGACAACTTATTTGTTTATTCAAAGAAATAAATAATAAATAAAACTGCCACTTGAGAAAGTAATTGTATAATCTTTTGAAAATAACTGAACAGTTTGAAAGAAAACAGTATTTGCCTGAAAAAATAAAATGTAAAAAAATATCCGGATTATCGGATAATTAAGGAAAAATATCCAGATTACCGAATAGTCAAAATTAGTCGGATAATCCGGATAATTTGATATCTGGATATCCGGATTGGAAACCCTACTCCACAATAATTATCTTCATATGGATGGAGCTAATCGAAAATACTCTTTCACTAGTGAAATAGAGTTAGATCTCTTAGTATAATCATCAACAACAATATGAAGTGCTGTGATTATGTTAATGCTGATACAAATGAAACTTATTGTGGACATCGGGCAGCTTTGGCTGTCTGCCGATATACATATTAAGCAAAGAAATGCGATCACCGCTTGTTAAAATACTTCTTTTGTCACACTTCACGTTCGGTAGCTTGATATTTTCTAAGACTGAGCACATGCAGACGTAAACGTGAAGTTGTCTTCAATGACTGCATCAGTATTTTTTCCTCTGCGTAGGTTCAACTTGAAAATGATGGTGCTTCTGAAAATGCGATAACTTTTGGGCCTTTTGATTCTAGTCCTATTACCGAAAGTGAACGAACTTCTATACCAGTTGAAAGCCTTAAAGAACAATACAGCAGCCGGACAAGATGGTTACACAAGTGATATGTTGAAAAAAGTTTCAGTATATGTTTTGACACCTCTGTGTTATGTTTTGAATCTTGCCTTGTCTCAAGGAGCTTTTCCTGCTAGACTTAAGCGTGCTGTGGTAATACCGGTGCACAAAGGAGGAGACCGAAGTAATCCCCACAATTACAGACCAATATCTTTGTTATCCAACATTGCAAAACTGCTGGAGAAATGCATTAAAAGTAGACTGTTAAGTTATCTGGAGTACAATAACATTATAGTTAAGAATCAGTATGGGTTCAAAAGTAAATATAATACGTCTGATGCGTTATATGATGTGACTACATATATAAACTTTGCAATGGATGCTGGGGAAAAAGCATGTGCTGTATTTCTTGATATAAAGAAGGCTTTCGACACAATCAATCATAAAATTTTATTGGGAAAACTATCTAGCGTAGGAATCACTGATACGGCGCTTTCTTTATTTGATTCCTATCTCCAAGGTAGAGTGCAATATGTCAGAATAGGGAAAATAGTAAGTAGTCCAATAATTCTTGGATATGGTGTACCACAGGGTACGGACGGTATTAGGCCCCATATTGTTCTTAATTTACATAAACAGTCTATGTCAATTGGAACAAAACAGCATTCAGGGTCATATTGTGTGTTTTGCTGATGACACTGTAGCAATATTCAAAAGCAAGGACTGGACACAAACCACTCTCCTAGCTAATCGCACAGACCTGTAAAGTACTTAAGTACATTGGTACTTAAGTACTAGTAACAGTACCAGTACCTGGACTTGCATTTGAAAAATTCTTAAGTACCAGTACCGGGACTTGTACTTGAAAAATTTGAAAGTACCAGTACCGGGACTTGTACTTGAAATTTTTTTAAGTACCAGTACCGGGACTTGTACTTGTACTTAAAATATTTCAAGTCCAGGTAATGGTACTGTACTGGTACTTGTACTTGGAATTTTACAGGTACAGACCTGTAAAGTACTTAAGTATACATTGGTAGTTAAGTACTAGTAACAGTACCAGTACCTGGACTTGTACTTGAAAAATTTTTAAGTACCAGTACCGGGACTTGTGCTTGAATTTTTTTTAAGTACCAGTACTGGGACTTGTACTTGAAAAATTTTTAAGTACCAGTACAGGGACTTGTATTTGAAATTTTTTTAAGTACCAGTACCGGGACTTGTACTTGTACTTAAGATATTTCAAGTCCAGGTACTGGTACTTGTACTTGGAATTTTACAGGTCTGATCGCGGCCTATGCTTAATTTATTCCTGGTTAAGATGCCATAAACTAGAATTAAATTTAGATAAGACTAAAGCATTATACTTTGGAAATAAAACGTTTGGAAATATTGCACATTATGTTATCCAAATTAGTCGAACACCGGTAGAGACAGTTACTGATTATAACTACCTAGGAATCACGATTGATAGTAGGCTCAAGTGGGATAAACATATTATATATCTATGTAAAAAACAAAGAAAGACGCTGTACAAAGAAAGAATTTTATGTAATATACTTAAGGTTAATCAAATGAGAATTGTGTACTTTCCTATCATACAATCTGTAATTGCTGGTTAGTAAATTTTTGAGATATATAACTAATTTATGTAATATAATGAAACCAGAATAAATTGAATTGAATTGAATTGAACCATGTGACGCCTTACAAATTACACCTTCATTGGTTGCTCACTCCCTATTCACGTATATCAACCTCTAAAAGCGCCCTGATTTTTATTTAATGTACTTCGCACGAGCACCCCAGAATATTTGCTAGACAACATTCAATTTTGTCAATCAGCCAGGAATCCAAATTTGGTCATGCCACGGTTTCGCAGAGCCTACTTTTAGGATTCTTACTACATATGTTCCGATTTTTCGTTTATGGAATAACTTACCAGCTAATATTCAAGACACCGCGGTTGTCTCAGCATATTCTATGGGGATTACTAAAGTGCTATTTTTCTGTCTAGCTACTGCTCATGGGCGTAGCCAGGGTTTTGTTGTGGGGTGGGCCTAGTAGGGGCCAGTTTAACACCAAAATTGAAAAAGAATATTCTTCAATCAAGTATTGTTTTTCAAAAATGTGTAAAAATTTCTACGACGTTAATCAGTGTTAAAACCAAGTTTCTTTACTTCAAGCAAACTATTTTTTCGATTACCGTTATTTTTTAGATTGAATACAAAATACATATGATTTTTTTTAAAATCTACTAGCATTAAGATTTCTACTGGAGTGAGAAAACTTTCATAGAAAGAAGAAAACTTTTTTTAACGGCAATAAAACCGAAGATCTAATAGAAACTAAATTTAATTAATATGCGTAGAAACACGAGAAAAATTCTTCTTATTATAAGAAAATTATCGCTTTTAAAACAAAACTGACTTGCTTCAACAAAGAACATTTTACATAAAGTCAACATAATATATATAAAAAAAATCTTTTTCTAGAATAACGAAAAGTAGACTACATTTAAGCAATTCTATTCTTAGGATATATAACCTTTTCTCATATTTTGTATGAAATTTTTTTGCTATTATCATAACCGGAGATAATTTAGAAAATATATCTACTACTATTAATCAAATTTTTCTATATTCTGTTTGAATAGGACGAAGCAATTTGTTTTCTTACATGCAACAAATGTCTGCTAAGCTCAAAATCGCACCTAACTTTCCTTGATACACATTGGACAGAGCTTATTCTCAGTGAAAATCTCTCTGACTGCATTATCGTTTAATTTGAATTCATCAGCATCCATCACTATCTTCTAAATTAATATCGTCATAATCATAACAGAAATCGCCAAAAACCAATTAAATACGCATAGTTTACTATTTTTTTCAACAATCGGCTCAATACCTTTTCAGCTGTAATTTGTTTTAACAATGCCATTCTCTGTGTTGAGCAGTAAAATGCATGACATGCGAGAGAATAGTTCTTGAAGGATTGCGCTTCTACTAAGCAACGTTTTTATCCGCCTCATAGCAGAAAAACTTCTCCCACAGCCGGCGGAGTTCACTAGGAGTAATATTGCCGCTTTAGAAAGTTTATACTCTTCTTTAATATTTTTTCTCAAATTTTCAGCATTTATCTCATAATTTTTTTATTCAAGCATATTTTACATGATCTTCGCTTCAGCTTTCAAGGCTGTATCAATTTTCAAGATTTTTTTATAATTACTGATGAACGAAAATCGTCATCATAATTACAAGAAAATTAAGAAATTTTCAAGAAGTTACCATACCTCTGCTAATTTTTTCCAGTTGTTAAAGCTGCTGTGAGGTTACTGGGGGTGCTTTTATGCAAGAAGTTCATCAGTCTCGATTTAGACCTCTTTCTTGACAATTTGACTTTCTAAACTCAGAACTTAAGTTTTTCTTATTGCGCTTTTTATTTCTGACTTATTGCTTAGTTATATCTTAATTTTCCTTGTTGTTCTTTATTAAGGGAGCAAGAGACCCTACCGTGGGTCGGGGGTCTCTTGGTTCGTTTTTGATTTAGTTTTAAAAACTACTGCCTAAGTTACAGCCGCACACCGGCTTTTCATTTAAGATCATCGATCGATTTTCTTCGATAATTGGTGATCCAGCAAGATTTAGTAAAGGGAGAATATTTATAAATTAACGTAAGTGTAAAATTTTCGGTACGTCTTCTGATTTATATATTAATTTAATATTGGAAATAGTCTAATTCGCTTATACTAGCGAAATGGAACATTTTCCCCTTCGCATAAGAAAATTAAACGTAGGCTATTGGCTAGCATGGCCAATAACCAAAATGATCATGTAGTACCAGTAAGTGGGTCAAGCATCATACATATTGCGCATAGTATTTTCAATATAGAGCAAAGCGAGCGAAATTAGGAAAGAACGAAAAAAAATAAACAGAGCCCAATTTGTAGGTCATTAGGCACATTGCGCATATTTCTTCACATATGATTAAAACAAGCATACACTGGCTGTATGGTAAGTCAGGGACAGCCCAGTGCATGGCCAGAATCGGTGTGTTGAGGGGTTTGTTTCTACGTAAATAAAGTAGTGCGTTGTCGCATTATGGTAAAGCCTTGGTTTTCAAGGGAATGAGGCGAAATTGCAATTGTGCCGCCACATTCTGTTGGAAACCAAAGTTTTAGAATGGAAAAATGTTGACATTAATTCTGATGGATTTATTATCAGTCGGTCGAAATGGAGAAAGTCAAATCATTGTTAAGGTGAGTTTACGCTTAGATGCAAGTATCTGGATTTGTATCTACACGTCAAGTTTTTGACTTGTATATACAATTAGTCACAAAAGTATCCGCCCATCTGACCTTCCCGAAAAACTGCATGTAATTTATAAGATTGTTCATTTGCTAATTATTTAAAAAAATATTTTATTAACTCCAACATGTGTAGTATGTCTTCTCACATTCAAAAACAATATATAATAAATAAATTCCAGAGAAAAACTAACAACGATGAATCAACTCACAAAACAAAAGCACAAAAGTATCCGCCCATGAAGTGGTCATGTACGAAATAGGGTAAATTTCCAAGAAATGTAAATAAATATGTGCATGCAGAGTATCGTCCAAACATATTATCGTATTTTTGTTTAAGTTTGTAAGTTTTCTTTTAAACATTTAAATTTCCAAAATCCCAAAATCTCGTGAAACGAGTTTATCAGAGAGAAAATTGGTTATTTTTTTTCTGAAAAAGAGTATTCGCAACGAAAAATTTCAAAGGAGATTGGAACACCGCGAAGTATAGTAAAAGACATTATTAATACTAAATGACACACAAGAAAGAAACATTTTGAAGCGAGCGAAAGTAAATCCTCATACTAGTGCTAAAGAGATATGCGCAGAAGTTCGCGAATGTACTGGGAAAAATATAAGTGTTGAAACAGTGAGCCGAACGATAAGGAAAACCGGATACCGTAGACGTAGATGGATTGCTAGAAAAAAACCGTGGATATAAAACAAATAGGAAAAAGAGAATCGAGTTCGCTAAAAAATTTGTTCATGAGGCTCAAAGCTTTTGGGATACTGTCATTTTTAGCGATGAGTGTAAATTCGAAATAAAATTTAACTCATCTCGGAAACAATTTGTCTGGAGAAAGACAAGAACTGAGTTCAACAAAGAAAACCTGCAACCAACCGTAAAACATGGAGGTGGTGCTATTATGGTTTGTGGTTGGAAGTCTTCATTTTATTGATAGAATGATGGCTCAATATGCTTATATCAATATTTTAAAGCATAATTATCCTATGCAGAAAAGTTGGGGTTAGGAAATAATGTTGTCTTCCAACAAAACAACGATCCTAAACATTGTGCCAGAAAAACGATGGAATGGCTACTGTATAATATACGTAACCAGCTGGAAACACCTCAGTCGCCGAACATGAATCCCATAGAACATTTATGAACAGAATTAAAAAGGTCCTTAACTCAACATAATATTTCCAGCGAAAGTATGTTAAAACAACATCTTCAAGAAGAGTGCAACAAAACAAGTCCCGACTTAACAAAAAAAATGTTGCAATCAATGCCTAAACAGACGAAAAGTGTATTAAAATCTAACCGTTATCCAACTAAATATTAAAATTTAATTTATAGTATTGTACAACTCCGGATACTTTTGTGTGCTTTATTTTATGTTTATAATTGGAAATGCTTATTTTTTTTTTAATTTTTGAATTGTTCTTTTTTTTTTATACCATATTAAACAGTACAAATAAATCTAAAAAATATGATTTCTTAAAATCTTTTCTAAGCTGTAAATTTTTTATTCTGCTTAAATTTTCTGGGGAGCGGGGGGCACCGGAGCCGTTTCGGTCTCACTGGGGTGGGCCGTGCCCACTCGTGCACCTACCTAGCTACGCGCATGCTACTACTCTAAAACCTAAGTTCCCTGAAAGCTGAAAACAATTTCGATGTTTGGTTCTTTCATTATTTTATTGTTTCGTTAAAAAATTGACAATTTATTTTTCATTATTATTATTTTTAACTTGCATTTATTGTATTGTTTTCGTTTTTTTTAACTATTTTTCCTGTATATCATTTGTCTATAATTATACTTTAACACTAAAGTTTTCCCATTTTTTTCTTTTACTTTAAGTTACTATTTTTTTGTTGTTTAGAATTTTTTTTTATAATTTTTCTTTCATTTTTTTTATTATTAAGTTAGAATTTTTAATTTGTCTTTTATGTTTTTTGGTTTCCATAGCTCTCTAGAATATTCCAACATTTTTTACAAATATTAATGTACTAAAAACTATTGTGATATCTTATGTATACTGATCACACGCTGTGTATTCTGTAGTATACTCTAACAAATTCCAATTCTCATTGTAATACTTATTCTAATTTATAAAATTGTACACAAGATTCATAACCTTATATTTAAGGATAATTTAATACAATTGTTATGGAAATAAAAAAAAAAACTTAAGAGTAATCTACGTACACGAACTAATTTAAAAAACGAGAAAATAAAAATTAACGATTAAAGAAAAGAAAACAAACAAGAGCATGTACTAAGTAAAAAGTAAAAATTCATAGTTTTTTTTTTTTTTAAATTGAAATTGAAAATTAAAAATACAGCAACACAACTGGATGAGGTATATTAAGGTTCATCAAAACACGAAATAACAAACGAGCTTTTTAATTTAATCACAATCGAAATCACAATAATTTTTAGAATCGGTCATAGGTGAAGGATAGACAAATTTTTTTTAATAAAATTGCAAAGATTTACAATTTTTGTACGCGCTTTCATCGTTACTGGTTACTACCAGCTGAAAGAAAACTCCTTAATTGGCTAGATAAAATTAAAAAATACAAGAGAGCAAAAGCATCTCAGAGGTAAGAGTTGTCGCCCGGAAAGCGAAAGGCCTCGGCTTTAAAACCTGGACGAGGCGGTTGATTTTTCTCTTACAATTATGGTTATGCGACGTCGATTAGTAGAAAGAGAGTTGCAAAGGCGAGCAAAACCGGACAAAGTAAAATACTTCAAAAGATGCTGCGTCCTCTCTGAGATTGCAAGAATTGTATATTGCTAGAAAGATACTCAGGCACACATAAGTGAATAAAGGATATGCAGATACATGACGGTATTTTGCTTCAGAAAATTCAGTGATCTGTAAGGCGTCATACGTGTACAGTAACGCACCCAGGATTTAGCTTTGGGGGACCATATGTGCCCCACGTCCTAAGAAGTCGGAAAAATAGGGCTTTAAAGTCGTGTCCTGCACCCATCTGAGCACTTAAGGACTGCTATTTTATTTTATTTTATCGGACTTTGTAATAATATACAGACCACATTTTATATGTAATTTGTAAATAATTTTCGAAAAACTGACATTCTGGAGGGGGACCGGTCCAGTTCGTCCCCCCTCTCGGTGCGCCCATGTACGTGTAGACCAGTGATGCCAGACAAACTGACGCCAAAACGTTAAAAATCTTAAAAAAAATTAAATAAGAAACTTGAATTCAAGATTTTGCCATAAGCCCATTAAACGAAAAAATATAAAAACTTAATTTACAATTTCAGGTACTTAATTTTGTATCGAAATTCAGGTAACATTAATATTTATTACTAAGCATAACTTAAAGTATAAAAAATTTGACTTATTTAACAAAGTTTTTGATTTCATTTTTTGTTTTATATCTGAATTAATTTATAACATCCCGTCATAAATACTCTTCTGTTAGTAAAATTGAATTTAAAGCATGTGTTGCCGCCAATTTGTTTCTTTATTATGTTTATTTAAATTTATTTGTGTTAAATGTAATAACATTATTTCATTAAGTATTTAAAAACAATAAAAAAATCATTTTTCGAAATAAATTCTGAAACTTTCATATGAAACTTTGAAGAGATGCTAATAAAAAAAATTATATCTCATAAACTAGGAGCTGAACATCTGGAAATTTTTGATATGATATGTATTAATGTTAGAGCATTTCACAGATAATATTTTTTTATTTAGGTAGTGTTTCCCATCCGGAGGTGATCAAAAATCCAAAATTAATAAAAATTGTTTTTTTTTCAATATTTTTTTTTTAATTTCTTTGAAGAGTCCAAACACCATTAATTTGAAATATCATACAAAAGTAATCAGCAAATTAGAAAAACACGTACACTGTGAAAACATTAAGATTTGAGTCATCCTGTATCCAAAACCTGAGGTCGGAACGCTTAACAAAAAAAAAAACAATACAGGTTAAAGTCTATTATTTAACTCAATTCGATTACAATGAACCGATTTTGAAAAATCATAAAGAGAATCACATATAAATGGAATTTTTGCTGAAAATGAGCCGAAGGACCTAGCATCATAAATGATGGAAGTTTTCAAAAGAAGCTTTTCGCTTCATTTGGCTACATTATTTTTTATGTCCTTCCTTATGGAGGTATGGAACCAATTTTTTTTTGTTTTTTTTTGAGAATTTCATATTGTTTTGAACGAAAAACTCCCGAAAAATTTCCAAATTCGATATTCAATTCTGAAATGGTTGCCATTTTGTTGATTTTCATCAAAAATAAAACCTTCATCCTTAATAACCATAGTTCCGATATCCTCACATTTTCCAAACTATATCTACTACAAAAATATGGGACGAAATTCCTATATCCAAAATCCCTTTTCCTTTTTTGGAAAAAACAGCGGAAGATTTATTTTCTATATTTGTCGTTCTTTTCATTTTATCAATTTTTCCTTTCTATTTGTTGGAAAAAGTGCGAACTGACAATGGAACTGAAAAATCTGGACATGCTATGGATATTCTTCAGAATGAATCTGCACTTACCAAATCCAGGCTTTCCTCCAACCAAATTCAAATCTTCAAATTTAAATTTTTTATTGTTTCTTGGAAAAAGTGCTTAGGCTTTTGCTATGGAATGGTGTCATTGTTGAAGCGCAATCAGAAGCAGGAGAAGAAAATCAATTGGTTGTAAGTATTCTTTATTTTTTCTATATTTGCCGTTAATAAATTTTATGTTATATAGAAGCTCTTTAAAAAAGTAACGGCGATCAATACGGGAGAGTACTTTAATATGTGCGTATTGAAAATTTTTTCAAACAAGATAATTTCCAATCGTAATGAAAGATGGAAGGGTAAACAAAACTTGATTTAAGGAAAACCAAGTTTATGCAATGCATTGAATGTAACAATATTCGTTTTCTCAATAACTATAACTCTAGTAATGTAACATTTTATATTTACTTTATACTGAATTTCTTAAAAATACATTTTATTTTGTTTATTGTAGTATGGAGAAATTTAATAAAAATTAAATACTAAGTTTCCAAAAATATTGTTTTTATCATTAAATTTCTGCAAAAATTTTGTAGAATAATTCTGCAGAATATCCGAACAAACTCTCCATAGAGATGGAAAATATACGCTAAATTTCCAAAATCTTTAGAATAATAACGGCATACTTCCTCGGACAGTGTAGCTCTTGCCTATGTATAAAATTCTTTTAACATTCTTGGGAATATTCAATAGAAATCATTCTTTGGACAGGAAAACGTTCTAAGAATATCTGATGAAAGTCTGCAGGGATTGATTACTAGGGAAATCGCTCTGGAACTTTTTATCCTATTATAATATGAGGTTTATGTCTTTTTTTGTGTAGTCGCCAAAAACATTATATTCAAAGTTAAGAAAAAAAAAATATGGACATGATTTTTTTCTATCGACGGCATAGGTAAGTGATTTGAATTAAAAAGAAAAATCGGACCGATTATCGGATTTTGTTTATAAAAAAAATCATAAATATCGGCAAATTTCAAGGGAGTTACATTAAGATGGTCCCTTAAAAGTTCGCTCCATAAAAAAAAAAAACAACCGAAAAGTTTTAAACAAATGCAAATTTCCAGTCCATTGAAATGAAATTATTTTTATTTATAATTTATTATTCATTTAATAATTTCTATAATCTAACTAAGTCTTACATAATTACACAGTTAGAGAAACATTAAAATTATTTTTAAATACTTTGCGATAATATTTCTCTATGTACTTTACTTGAGTATCAATTGTCGCCTGTTGCTTTATGTATGAATGTATGTATGTACAAAAAAGCTTGCGCGGTATACATACATATATATGTTCGGTCTAGGTATACATCTCTAGAATAATAACTAATTAGATTCCTATTGGTTAATGAATCTGGCCTGAAGCTTTTAATTACCTTGTAATCAACGCAGACTCCCAATTCACATGATTCTGATAAGCAGATGAGAGCAGCGAATAGAATTTGCTTATTTTTCTACCTACACGAGAAATGTAAGGAACGGCGGCGTAATGAACGGCCGGCCCCTTCAAGTAGATAAGTAGATTCAGAGGTTCGGGGGAGGCAAAATTAAGGTTTTGTCACAAATGGAAAATTCAAAAGGGGTGAAAATTATATTCTTGTTAGATAGCTCCATTACAAATATGAATAAAGAAAATGGTACCGGGTGGGGGGGGGGAGACTTGATATGTATCTTCTCATTGGAGAAGAGAGATGACTTGATATAATTAGTGACATCTCTTATGAATTTGTGCCGCTTAAGATAAGGAGGATATACTGTCGAACTTGTGCAAGCAATATTTATGGAGGTATGATGTCGTTATTTTAGCACCTGAAAGGCCGGAAAATGAAAATTTTCTTTAAATTCCACTCTCGAGCTGCTTCTCTTCGGAGCCTGCTAAAGCAATGTACCATATGTATAGATGTTTATGTGCCTATTTGTATACGTGTACATTATATAAAATTGTTATTCCCATTGAGATTCTAATGAAAATCATCATTTTCTAGCTAGCCTTATATATCAACCCAACCAACAGACACCATACGTTCATATAGAAAGGGTGAAATTGTGTGCAATATATCTACTCATCTCCCAATATGTTTTAGTTATAATCGAACAATCTCTAGCCAGGCTAGTCCACAGTATAATAACGATGCGATCCAGTAGCTACTCTACAATGAGGAAATCTAACTGACTAGAACTATAGTTAAACACGTGGCGTGGATAATAACCGGTGAATAGAAGAGGACACACCACAGGCATTTCGGTATAATTTCATAATTTTTACCCTTTTGTTAATTTCCCGTCATTAATGATGACTTTTCGCACCCTTGTTATACCCCCCCCCCTTCCACCCACAATATACACCACTAGATAGGAGAGTTGATCCTGTAGAGCGGTAGTGTAATCAGTAATATTTGCATCATAAAATCCGGTGGCAGCTTTAGGGTCTGATTAACTCATGTTATATGGATTTTGATATTCGAGTTTCGAGTATTTGGAAAGGACACAAAAATAGGGATGAGGAGTCGCATTGTGGTAGATGTACATATATAGATAGTAGTGCGGGGGGGGGAGGATGGTGGAGCAATTTAATATTTCACATCAGCCATAGGGCGGCCAGGAGAATCAACAGACACAGAGGTCAGGAAAGTGTGTGGGATGATAAATTCTGGCCGCATGCTGCATATGTATAAAAAGGATGAGAAAATTGGTTTCTGATTTTCATCACAAAATATCATTAATCTGGGTAATTGTTCAACGGGGTTACATTCAGAAAGAGCTTTAGGGGTGTGACCTTCATTAAAATGAATTCATGCAAATTAAAATTCGTTGTGCAATCGTTTTCGAAATGAGGAAATGCAAATAATTCACATTCGTATATTGATGTCGAGTGTGATGAAAAAGGCAGGTATATAGGGGGATATATTATGGAATGATGTGCGCAATTATGATTTGATCGTCATTACAATTGGTGAATTTTTGACTTATATACATATACATATATAATTATGTATGGCATTTTCCTTGTTATTCGAGCTGTGCATATTATGGGAAGCCTTAATAAACACAATTTGCTGATTTTAAAATTTTTCACATTTGTAAATATTTATAGTGGGTAGTGAAATTATTATAGTAAAATAATTGCACTTTTTGTATTCAATTTGTTTTAAGGAGGGCCAACAGGGTGATAGCTTAAAATGAGCGGAATTTTTCAGATTTTTTCAAGCGAACATTCAATACATATAAATTTTATTTTGTTTTGCAAACTAACATAGATAGCCTTCTTTCTTCTGGATTTTTGTGTTTTTTCTTCTTTTTTTTTGTGTGTTACGCGTACAAATGAAAACAACTTTCTCGTTAGCTTTAAATGCAATTTTTTTTTATTAAGATGAAAACGGGACTTCTTTTTTATCGGGGGGACAAAACTTCCTTTCTTTTTGTGGGTAACCACTTCTTGCTCTTACAATGGCGGCTTACCGCACCTATTCTACTAAAATCTCATTTTGCTATCCCTTACTACAAAGTCTTGGGGTAACCTCTATCTCTGAACGTCTACGTTAAGTTACAATTTATTTAAAAAATTTTAAAATTCTTTTACAGTTTATGCCATTTTGACGTCTACATTAAATCACAATTCATTTCAACAATTTTTTGAGGTCTTTTACGGTTTTTTCCAATTTTGACAGCTACATTAAGTTAAAATGCATTTCAACAATTTGTTAAAGTCTTTTACGGTTTTTCCGATTTTGACGTCTACGCTCTTCATGACAAGTTCATTTTAATTGCGTCTAATTCTGACAGGTTTCTATTTAATGTTTTGGTGGGAATTCATTTTGTGTGTACATTAAACTATTAAAAAACATTTTGTTGTTTTAAAATAAAAATTTTAATTTAATTTAATAGTCACGGGAGGACCGTGACTGTCTGCTCGAAAAATGTACTTCTCTAGTTCTCGCTCTCCTGGTTTGCAAGGTAAAAAAAAAAATTAAATTTTATAATTTTTTAGTAATTTACAATAATGTAGTTTCTGGGTTAATCTACAAAAAATCGACAAATCGACCATCTTCGATTTTGATGAAATTTCAGATGTAGGCATGATTTTAGTACTTTGCTGAAATATTTGTTGTTTTTATAGTTTTTGACGCAGATACGGTATTTGGAATTTTGAAAAAAAAAAATTACAAATATTGCTTAAAAAAATTTATACTTCAGAATGTACACATCGCAAGCCAATGAAAAAACGCTACAACCTTAAAGTAGCGTAATACAATTAAATTAGAGCATTTAACTAAAGCAAGCGCAATAAGCCGGAAAAATTGCGGCACTTCCAGCTATGTGGTAGAATTCTGTTTATGTATTTGTGAATCTCATGGAAGTAGTTAATCTGAAATATTTCTGAAAGAGGGCTTGGCGCAATTATTTAAAAATGTATTGCATATAAAATAAAATTATTATTGGAGATTTTACGTTTTTTCATATAGAATAAAAGTTTTAAATATACAAAATACCTGTAAACCCTGAATCGTTTTGCTCACTAATTTATATCACATTTAATATATTTTAAATATTTTGAAGCTCACTCGCTTATTTATATAACATTTTATTTTTTTTTTTTTATATTTTTATTTCATAAATGAATTCACTTTTGTACATTATAATGACGGGAACACTTGCCACATATTTCTGCTTTTCTTGTTTACAATATTAAATTTATTGAAATTGTTTCCGCAGATATGTATTGCTGTGGGCGATCGTATTATATATAATCTGGTCTTCTAATCGCTTGAAATCGTAATTCTGTTAACATGTTATCATTTGGAAACCTAAAAAAGCAAAAAAAAATTATAGAATTTTTCTTAAAACTTTTTCCGCTGCCCCCCAAATAAAACACAATTGTGAACTACCACTGACACATGAAAGAACAAAAAAAAAAGTTGGGAGCACGAAAATGTAAACAAAGAAATTTTGTTGAACAATTATTTTGATATTTTCGATTTCCCATCCTTTTGAACATATTTGCAGAAAAGAAACTTTCTAGTTTAATTTCAGGACTTCAACTTACCTGAAAAACGTCTTTTCGGTATTATTTCGATTATTATTTAAACAGCACAATTCATTATTGAAATGTTCACAATTTTATGATTAAATTCAAGGCTTAATTACTAATTTGTTACTTCAAATGTTTTTATTTAAAATTAACACAATTAACGGAACATTTTAGGGTCATTTATTTAAATAACACAAAAAATATAAATCGCGGCGCAATAACATGAATCTGATGTTTAATTCGAGTTCACACAATTGACTAATGTCAAGTTCAATTGGTTAAAGCTTGGTTAAACTTGGTTAAATTCTTGTTGCCTTCCCAAGAAACAATTTTTTTATATAGTAGTAACGGTGAGGTTTCCATTACCAAATTATATAACTTGAGTTATATAGACTAGTACTCAAAACCTCTTTGTAACCACTATAAACCCCTTATAGAGCTTAAATGGAGGATTATATAAAGGTTACCGTGACTTGATTTAGGTAAAGTTATATAACTAAAGGTTTTATAAAATGAGTAATAACAATGATGTGGTTACCGTAATATAACTTCTTATATAACCCTTATATAACCTAGGGTGGTCTTGATTAATTTATTTTGGTCATAGTAGTGGTTACAGTAACGTTTCGGTTACATTTATAAACTTTGTTTATAATGATGATGGTAAAGTTTCCACAACGCTTAAAATTTTCTCAGACTGATTACTTTTAGTGTTTGAAATGTTAGGGAAATTACTTTTCGTTACCTTTATAAAACAATACAATGCAAATATTCATAGAATTTCGAAATTTTTTTTGTATTGCATTTTTATAATGTCAGGGTTTAATATTTTTACATTTTAGAATTACAATGTTTCGGCATGTACGCGGTGAAATTCAGCTGCAATTAAAATTTTACAGATACTTCTAAAAAATACAAACTCCTCCAAAAATAAGAAATTTTTAATAATTTTAATTAAATATGACAAAATTTAAGATTTTCACTTATGTGACATTAATTCAGAAAATTACATAACATACTTTAGAAATGTTATGTACCTAAAAAGATGTATTTTCTTCATATAAGAATAAAACGGAAGCCATATATCTGCAAATTAAAAAATTGGCTTAACCGACATTTTCTTTTTTATCTGCAATTGAGAGATGAAAAAATGGCGGCTTGTACTTAAATGAACAAATTACCATTATAAAACTTCTAGAAATATTATATAAACTAAAGGAACTACCCTTTAGTCATAAGATGTAACTTTTGGTAATGTTACATATCTTAATTATAGTCACAAAGAACAGACGTTAGTGTTTTTATATACCCTTTGGTTATATAATGTTATATAAATAAAAACAGTTTTATAATGGCTCCATTCGACACTAATAGTAATTTGTTTTTATAACGGTCACCGTAGTTACGAAAGTGCCACCAAAAAATTTTACGATATTTTATAGTGGGTATATGTATATTACCGAAAGTTCCCAATTTTTAATAAAGTCACCTTAATTACTGAATGTTGTCGAGTTATATAAGGGTAACCACGGATACCACAATAAACACTTATTACCAATAAGTTATATAACGTGATGACGAAAACAGTTATAAAACTTACGTATATACCTTCTAGTAATGGTTAATCTAATTTATATAGACCGGTGATGGAAACATTTTCATCACCAACTTATAAAACCTTAAGTAACTTACTTCCACGGTAACCATTAGTAAACTTAAAAAACTCTAATATAACTACGTCACCAATTGGTAATATTATAAAACTCTTATATAACCACTGAAAGTCTTATATAACCGAGAAACCATTATATACCCCTTATAAAACTACCCATCACCTTCAGTCACCACAAATTGGAAAAATTGTTACTTGGGTTTCCACCTAAAAACCGACATTCCCTCACTCCGATAGGGTTTTTTCACGATATTTCCTTTATATGTTCTAAGGTTGGCTTACGGCTGTAGGTAATATGGACTCTATCCGTAGTCTTAAATCTACAATTGGTTCTTTTAATCTTATTTCTGATATTTGTGATTTTTTTGTGTACTATGATCTAAATTTAATCTAATTTAACGTTGTTATTAGAGGTTTCTAGTTGCTTGCCAGGATAAGTTCTGTACATGGACTAGCTGCCTTTTTTTTTGTCTGAGGGACAATGATCTCTTAGTCTGTATATATCTGTTGTCAGCTTACAATAAGATGGTGTACATATTAAAATATTGGTGTAGAAAGAGTTAACAGTAAAGATAAGTAGTGGTTCATTTTAACAGTGTTATTTGTAAAAAATGAGCATGAACTAAAAACAGCGTGTTTATCTTTTTCGGCAGATTCCCTAGTGAGTGACACTGTTGATTGCTCAAATACTTAATCTAGTTTAATTCAATTTTATTATTTTTTTACAGGTATCTTAGCGTTAAGGCTTTCGTTCCTGATATTTACTGGACTGTCTGCTCGTGCCAACTTTTACAATTCTTACACCTACCAAGAAAAATTTGTTATTTTTCTCACATTTCCAAAATACCATATCTCCGTCAAAAAAAGAACAAAACAAAAGATATTTCAGCAAAATACAATTAGCAACAAAACCAACCACCCCTTGAAATTTTATCAAAGTCAGAGATGGTCCATTCAGAATATTTGTCGATTTTCTGTGGAATGACCTTTCAGTAAGCGTGCGTATAGTCGTTTTATTAAATTGTATTTACAAAATATGGCGGCTAACTGACAAAAAAAAACATTTTTCCTACAAACAGTTTTTTTTTACAATTTAGTCAGTAGCCGGGTAGCCATGTAATGTCATCACAAAACAATGTCGAAATTTTTTGTCAGAAAAAAGAGGAGATTATTGTGACAACGAAATGTCACACAATAGTTTGACATTTGTATTATGCTAGCATACCAATTTTTATTGACAACAATTTCATATGAAACTATGCACAAAAAAAAATGACTAATTCTGAATGACTAATATTATGCAAGAATGACGTGAAGTTGATTGTATTTTTCTGTTCGTTGGAGAAATAACTGAATTTTGGCTCCATTTTAATTTTTATATAATTACAGATTCTGTCCGGTACAACCAGGAGGTTATAAGAACCGAATTTCGAGCATAAACAGGACCTTTTTAATGAGTTCGGGCGAACTAGAAGACATTCGATAATGGCATATTTCAGCAACAAATATTAAAATTAATTACATAATAAACATTTTTTGAAAATTTGTGTATTTTATTTACAACTTCTTTTAAGGGGGTATTCTAGTCTAGAGACCCGAATTTTAGGTGATTTTTGAAGTGCCGTAAGAAAAAGGCAATCAATATTTTTCTATCCATTTTTTACGAGTTATTTATTAACATTGCAAGAATACAGAAAAAAATTAAAAAATTAAAAAAGTTAAAAATTTAAAAAATTAGCAGCTGATGAAGTGGGGGGCCTCCAAAAATTGGCGCGTGATCATGCCCACGATTCCAACCCGCCTAGCAATCCGAAAAAAATAAATAAAAGAGATTATTAGTCTAGAGTAATGTCGCTATGTCCGGAACTAGGGAAAAGTTGAACAACATTTTTTTCACAAAATGGCCGCTGCCTAAACAAAAAAGCAATTTTTGTACCACTTTTTTGACATTTTCGAATTTTTTAAAAATAGTAAAAATTGAAATTTTGGGATGCGGCTAGTTCCGGACATAGACAAGTCTATAAAGGAGACTCTCAAAAAAATTTCAAGTAAATCAATCAAGTAAATACCCTTAAAAGTTTTTTTTCAAACACCTTTAATTTTGCGAGAAAAACATTCGTGAAAAAACCTTTTTTTTTAACCGTTACAGAGGCGTTACCCCTTAAAGTCCATACGACCACGTGGTTTGGAAGTTAGAATTCAACTGTGAGCAGCTGGATGCAAGTGAACACTAAATATAAAGATACAAATTTGAAAAATCCTCTTGTAGGCATATTCTTGAATAGTTAAACTTTGAAAATATGAAAACAAAAAAAATCGATTTTTTCGAATTTCTAGACTAGAATACCCCCTTAAGTATTTATTATAATTTTACAAAATGGCGACATTTAAATGCCATGTATATAAGAATTATTTGGCACAAATGCAATATTATTGTATCACAAATATGAGTGGATCAATAGTCATCACAGAATTAATGAACATTACTGTGACAATTTGAAATCTTGTTTATCTGACATTTTATGTGACAATCGGCGTCAACCCTGACCACAGTTTCAAATCATATTTGTCACATAATTTTGCTTACAAATGACAATAATTTGTCGTTGTTTTGTCGCTTATATGTTATATCTGAGTACTCGGGTATTCTGCTAAAAACTACCCTCTTGCTCCGGTATGAACACACCCCTTTTAGCACGTGGTCCGGTCATTTAAATATACAAAAGGGAAGGAGAACCATAAAAACGATTTATCTCAATAGAGTTGGTCACGCATTGCCAGAATTACTAATTATATCTAGATGTTGAAATCATTGAGTATACTAAGTTTATCATTCCGTTTGTAACCCACAGAAATAATGCCGGTATAGAGCAAAATGCGTTGGACATCCACGCATAATATAAAAAGTTGTTTTGATTTTTGGATGTCCATCTCTCCATTCACCTGTCAATCCATCTGTTCGTTCGTTAGCAAGATAACTAAAAAACGCGTTCACTTAGAGTGCTGAAATTTTACACAAGGCCTTTTCAAAAAAAGTACATTTAAGTGCGAAAATGGGACGACTCCTTCGTAGGGCTACCATACAAAAATTTAGTTTTCAACTAAATATATATTTGAGCACTGCCTGAGATCACGTCGACGTAGAGATCTGAAATTTTGGTGTGACCTCCGACATTGAACTTCTATGGTAGGCGATCAGCGATAATCATACCTATGAGACCTCTCTGATCGCTGGGTCGAAAAGTTCAATAATTTTTTTTTGCACTTAAAATGAATTTTGTAAATTTATTGGAATTATTTTCAATAAATTTCAGTCTGTTAAGACGAGAAATCTCCTTCGTGTGATCTGAAATTTGTACATTGTGTTTTCACAGCAATAGAAAATAAAATTTCAAAAATTAACTAAATCGGGCAACCTCTCTTTGGTGTTGGCTTATAATTTAGAATTTAGTGTTTTTTACGTTCAGTCCTCGACGATTTTATTGTATTGAGAAGCTCTTCAGAATATGAAATCCTATGAAATTCCTTACAGCTCTACTGTCCGACGAACCGTTCTTGAAATATATGCAAAAAAACCACTTCAAAAATCAAGTTTGGACAGAATGGGTGACCATACGAAATTACATAAGGGCATTCATCTAGTGAAAAAGGGGTTCTCAGAATCGCATGCTCCCGTGGCAAATCCCGTAGTTAAAACAGAGTACCTATGGAAATGCACATTCACGTGCGGACTTTATCGATCATTACTTTTACTGAGAGATATCATATGGGTTTGTTAGGTGACAATCATTACGTAAAAATAATTATTTCAGATATTCTACAGATCGTCAACAAAATTATTTGTTAGGCGATAATATTACAAATTGTTTTAAGAAATGTAAAATTGTACTATTAAAAATTACCAAATTGAACCCTTCAGTCACAGTCGCAAAAAAATGAAATTGTCAATAAAGTTGGGAAAGAGCAAAAGAGAGAAATTTCGAGTGCGTACAGAGAGTGTGCGTTTCATTATTCCTGTTTTAAAATTGTTTTGGGTGAATGCACTTGAATAAGAAAGAAGCATTCTTTGTTCTTAATTTGAATATCCTTAATCCTTTATCAGTATTTTTGAGGCCAACGCGTCCCTTTAACTCGTATACGAATTTGTCTGTCTATTTATTTATATATTTCTTTTTTACTATTTTCGACACTCTCGTAGACGACACACTTTTTGTCATCACAGCGAGCTGAAATTTGGCACACAGGTTCATGTCGCGTGACAATTGAATTTATCAAAATTTGAACCGGAAATTTTCATGAAAAACCCGGAAAATCGAGAAAAATCATTTGAAAATTTGGTACAAATTTGATTAGTGATAAATCCGTTTCAGGAAAAATGCAGAGTTTTCCGATTTTTCCGGAAAAAATTTTCCGGTAAAAAAGTTTTCTAAATTATGCAGGATCAAGTTCCCTATCAACTGGCATCATTACTTTCTCTCCGACAATGGTGAAAACTTGCAGAAAAAATCGAGGAAAATTCATGTAAAACGGTTTTCCGGAGTTTTTCCGACCAAGGAAGCGTTTGAGCGTTTTGCAACCTAAGACAAAATTGTAGAGCGAAATGAGTTGTATAAAGTTGCTTTTGTGGAAAACTCCATGGAAAACTCGGAAAAGCGGGAAAATCATCGAAAATATTTTCATCGATATGATTAGTGATAAATCTGTTTCAGGAAAAATGCAGAATTTTCTAATTTTTCTGGATAATTTTCCGAAAATTTCTGAAATTTTCCGACAAAAAAAATTTATGAGCTATGCGGAATCATGTTTTTTTCTGTCCTACTTGCATCAATACTTTCTCTTCAACAATCATGAAAACTTGTTCATGCAAGTTTTCAAGCTCTAGAGTTGGTTATGGTAAAATCAACAAATTCAAATTTTTTTTTGAAAATCTCTTAAATCATTTTCATTACAGACACAATCTACATCGTCCCAACATATCATCTCGAGAGCATCACTAACCATGGCAAAGTGCGTCGCATCCGTAAAGAAAACTCAGGCAACAACTAAAATTTAACTTTCGTTGGTGTATTTAGCAAGAAAAATTTTCAATTATAAGCTTTTGTTCTTTAGCGATATTTTGACGCAAAAGTTCTGTAAATAAAAATAATTTTTACTCGAATAAATTTTTTTGAAAAACTGGTAAATCAGTGTCTTTTCAGCCGTCATAAAATTGTTTTAAAATATCTCCATGCAGCACGTAATAACAATTTAGTTAACGTGATAAAGGTAGAAAATAAAATAAGTAAAAAAACGAGTTTTCAAACAAAACTGAGGCCAAGCCGCATGAAAAAGTAGAAAATAAACTTTTCTTCACGCACAGAGGTGGACTCAGATTTTATTCGCTGACAATCACCGATATATTTCAGTATGATCAAACAGAGGTAATATCTAAGTGATTTGATTCATGAAGAGAAAGAATATTCAAGAGAAATGGCCCAATCAAAAAATCTGAGTCCACCTCTGTGTGTGAAGAAAAGTTTATTTTCTACTTTTTCATGCGGCTTGGCCTCAGTTTTGTTTGAAAACTCGTTTTTTTACTTATTTTATTAACTACTTCTTACAGCTAAATAAGTTGCTTTCGAGTCGGTTTAGGAATATCCAAGAGGAGCGCGCTTCTATTCAAGTCCAAGTCTGTTAGAGTACAAAAAGTAGATATTACAGCAAAATCAAATAGCGGAACTCTTCTCATTATTAATTAGAATATTTTTCCGCCAAGGCGTTGATGGGTATGTGGCCATAATGGAATGGAAGCATGTAAAGCTCGAGCAAATTTTTTTTTTTATCTTAAACTTACCGTAGTAAAGGAATTGTTTTGGGCAGAAAATCCGGAGGTAGTGAACCATTCTAATACAGGTAGAATTAAATGAAAATGGAATTGGAAGGAGGAGGAGGAGGAGAATAATCCTGGAGTAAGCTCAAAGTTGTTGAATAAACAGAGCGTGAAGGATAGCTATTATTTCCGAGCAAACAAATTTCATTTCAGTATGATTAATCAGAGGTAATAAGTGATTTGATTCATGAAGAGAAAGAATCTGAGTCCACCTCTGTGTGTGAAGAAAAGTTTATTTTCTACTTTTTGATGCGGCTTGGCCTCAGTTTTGTTTGAAAACTCGTTTTTTACTTATTTTTTTATTTATTTTTTGTTGTTGTTTGTTTACAGTTACAGCTATTGATGGCAGAGTTTCATTGACATTTTCAACAAACTTGACTTACGCCATTCTGATTCTCACCGACTCAAAAGTCCTATTACGTATTTTTTTTTTCAAAGAATCTGGTAGGAATTTTTTATAGACTTGTTTTTTTAAACTTGTTTACGATGTGTAATTTTTCCGCGACGTAAATTTAATAATTTTTTTATCTCAATTTCAAATTTTGGAAATAAATTTACTAAATTCTTTTATTAACGTCACCTCAGAAAACATCAAAAACGAAAATACGAACTAGAAAATAAAAAATAGAATCTTTACTTATACATTAATGGAAAGTCGTTGTGTCTTATTTGTGAAGTTGTAATTGCGACATCATGAAAAAAATTATTCCAACTTTTATACTCAATATCCACTTAATTCAAACAGAGAAATTTAAGTCATTACAACACCAGGGTTTTTATAAATAGTAGGAACTCTTGTCTTGTTTTAGTCACGAAGATATGACAGAGCCAACAAAGCAAATTTTTTGATAGCTTGGCCAACACCCAAAAAATCGTTTCCTCAGACTCCTTCTGATTTCAGACCTATAAGCATTCTATGCTTTTTATCGAAAGTTCTGGAAAAGCTAATGAATAGGCGATTAGTTGAGCACCTCGACTCGAGAGAGCTCCTAAGCAAATGGCAGTCTGGTTTTCGTCGTGACCACAGCTGCGAAACCGCAGTACTGCGAGTATCCACTAATATCAGAGATGCTTTAGACCAAGACAACTTGGTTACCTTGGCACTGCTCGATTTTTCGAAAGCTTTTGACAGCGTTGATCTTGGCATCTTGCTTCAGAAACCCAATTGCTGCTTTGGTCTCAGTCCCTCAGCAGTCGCTCTTATCCGGGACTTTCTGACTGATCGAAGGCAAGTGGTAATAGTGGATTCTAATACTTCCTGTTCCCTCCCTCTTCTGTCTGGCGTTCCTCAGGGCTCAATACTGGGCCCTTTGTTATTTAGTTTATTTATAAATGATCTCCCTGAAGCCGTTCGGGACGTTAGCGTGCATATGTATGCTGACGATGTGCAGGTCTACCTAACCAGACCTGTTGGTTTGCTTGAGGACTGTATTGCTCGCATTAATGATGATCTAGAGAGAATCAATATCTGGTCCAAAGCTAACGGCCTAAAGCTAAACCCTGACAAGTTCCAGTGTATTGTATTCCATAATGGCACTTTTGACCCGCATGATTTACCTATTGTGGTCTTGGATGGTGCCTAAAGTTAAAAATCTCGGCATTATTTTGAATCAACATATGAAATGCTGCGACAACACAAAATTAATTATCGGTAAGGTTTATGCTGTACTTCGTAGGCTCTGGCTCTCTGCTGACTCATTATCGCTCGAAATCTGCTCAAAACTGATTAAAACCTTAATTCTACCATACTTTACCTTTGGCAGTTTGATATACCCTAGATTCGATAGCGTCTGTCTTTGCAAGATTGAAGTTGCCTTTAACGATTGTATCCGCTTCATTTATAGACTTCGTAGGTTCAACCATGTTTCACCTTACCGCACAAAATTACTAGGTTGCTCAATACGAAATTATCTTAAGCAGAGAGGATTGACTTATTACGTGCAAACAAACCGTATTATTTGTGTGAAATTTTCCAGTATACAGCTTCGGAACGCAATTGGAATGTGATAATACCTCGTTTTCACAAATTAGTTATGGAGGCCTCTTATCCTGTACAATTATCCCGTCTCTGGAATAGTCTTCCCCCTAGTCGTCAAAACGCGCGATCTGTCGGTGCATTTAAGGATCGAATCAGGATCCACACTTTTAATTAATTCTCTCCTTTTTCTATTTTTCTATTTTCCTATTCTCTTAATCTCTTGTTCTCACGGCGTAGCTAACTTTCAGATTTTTTACAATTTTTATAATTTTATCATTCCTATAATTTTATAATTTTCAATTATTTTCAGTTATGCTTAATATTTTCTTGTATTTCGTGTACTTTTTCAATAATTTCTTAATTTTCTTTTTCTTAATTTTTAATCTTTAGTTTCATCTTAGTTTCTTTTTGCTTGTTTTTTTTTAAGCGGTACTTATACTTTTTCTGTTTATTTTATGTTTATTTTCAAATTTTTGCTTAATTTCAGTAGGTTCTTATGCTTGATTTTTAATTTTTAATTATTAACTTTTAATTTTAATTTTATTTTAGTTTTCGTATAGTTAGGATATTTTTATTTAGTTTTATAAAATGTACCCAAAACTATTCCCAAAAGTTTTTGTGCTAAAAAGATTGTGAAATCTTGTGTACTTTTTATGAATAATATTAATAAATAATAAATAATAATATTCCTTGTGCCAGACGTCCATATGGAGATGCAGAATTTATTATAAAAAACTAGGAAGAAGCGGTTAAAGTTTCTGATCCTGATAATAGAAAACTGTATAAATTGATCGTTCAGATTCCCAATAATATCACACCAATACAACTGAGCATTGTATTGGTGAAATTAGTAAAAATTTTGAAAATATGCTGTTGATGTGTAATTTGAAAAATTGTACTGCATTCAGTTTTTAGCTCTCGACGAGTCTACAGATGTTTAGGAGGCTCGAAAATTCACTGTATTTTCCCGCTACGTATCTGTAGACGTAAATGGGAAGGAAGAAATGCACTCATGGTGTCGATGTTAAAAATATCCACTTGAGGAAGTAAGGTTCAGCTTGCATTATAAATTTTATGGAATTTCAAAATCCTATCATAATATTCGCAAAACAAAAAGCAAAAAATACCCAGAATTAAAGAATGGAACTGGACTTACAGACATTATGAAACATTTCAACGGAAAAAATGATTATTGATTTATCAAGAACTGTTTTTAGTTTTGAAGCTATGAAATTCAGCGATTTGTGTATGATTTTAAGTCCAAACTAGTTAATTGACGAAGAAAAGAAGATAACTTTGACGAATATAAGGAAACATATGAAGAATTGCAAGCAGATTTCATAAGCTTAGGTTTGAATATTTGAAAAGTTTTGTATCTATAGCTGTGTTCTCTTGTGTACCTTGTTCTAGAACATACAACATCGATGTTAATGAACAAATGTTTGACTAGTAAATCATAGAAAAAATGCTGTGTTTTTCAGTTTAGATTTTTTTTTACTCTCGTCCTTATTTATAACTTAATAAAAATAACAAAAACAAAACAAGTACTTCATTATCCAAAAAATTCATATTCCTAAAAATAACGCATAAATGAAATGAATTAAATAAAAATAAAAAAAATACAGTTCTGAAAACTTTTTATCTACAGACTGAAGAAACAATAACCGGCAAAGGCGTTTTCCCTGCAAACTGTTTTGAGTTATAGTCTCGCATGCCTTAGAGAACAGACATTCAGCTGGCATGGAAGTAGCCACAATGGACAACATTTTTGCTGCAAGACGTAACAATCCAAGATATATAGATTGGTGACGCCGCCATTATCCAAAGGATTAATATGAAGCGGTTCGAAAGGAGCGCTTAAATAAAGGGGTATTTCCCATTGCTTACGTTCCGAACTTCCTTCTGATGCTTCTGTTGTTTTTTCAATCACAAAGCGGATGTTATTAGCATATAAATTGAACTTTGTTGAGCATGAAAAAGAAGTTGCAGGGAGACGTTTTCTTAAGGGGCCTATACACGGTCATGCATGTTGGCCAACTCGAGTAGGACAACGATGTTGTCACACAGATTTGACCGTGTGTGGGCCTGTTTATGGTGTGACACGTATGTCAAGCGGTTAGAAGAAAATCGAGTTAGTTTGATTTTTAGTGGTGGGGCTACGTATTTGACAACTTATTGAACCGTTTACGCGAGATGTTTGTCACACATTCATCATTGTTGAGTGAAATCTAAGGAAGAAATGATAGGAATTAATAGTTCTAGCAGCTCCTGAAATGTGTTCCTATTCTAATGTTTGACAGCATATTTGACAGTGTGTGGAGAAAAAGTTTACATGTGTGGCACACCAAGTTGGACAATATGTTCACCGTGTATGGGCCCTTTAACTTCGTTAACATTTATTCCTTTGCGGTAAGAAGCATGTAATTCCCTAACATCGAAAGGATAACATCTATGTACGTCGATATTTTAGTGAGTCGATATCGATGTAAAAATATCGAACATCGAGAGACGAAACATCGATGTTTTGAAAACATCAATGAACATCGCCCAGCACTATAATGACTGAATTTTGGAAATTCGTGCCTGAATCAAAATATATCTACCTACACTTAAAGAAAGCTGCTTGCTATCTATACTTTCAAATTTTTGGTACAACATATTGCTGTGAAGCTTTCTATTACATAATGAAGCTCGTGAATTTGAAATATCGTTCACAGTTGATCAATTAGCATTTCACGGAATTGCCAAATTTCAACGATTTGAACGTCTTTGTAAAAAGTTATACTATTTATCAATGAATTTTTGTTATATTTTATTTTTAATATTAATAATAATAAATTTAATATACCAGTATCGGTGCTTGTACTTAAAAGATTTTAAGTCAAGTTTTTGATACTGGTACCTACTTTTACAGGGAATTTTACAGGTACATAATTTACATAGCACCTAAACCTTGTGCAGAATATTAATAAAATAAAACAAAATTTGAATTTCTGTACATACTTAAATACCATGGTGTAACTGTTCATAATATATGGAAAACCTGTATATGGCTCTCATTCTGGGGTATTATAAGAATTAGTCTTAACCAATTCTAGCTGTTTTGAGGCCAGCCATTCCCTTTAACTCGTACACGAATTTGTCTATTTCTTTACTATTTTCGACACTCTCGTAGACCCACTTTTCGTCATCACAGCGAGCTGAAATTTGGCACACAGGTTCATGTCGCGTGACAATTGAAACTATCAAAATTTGAACCGGAAATTTCTATGGAAAACCCGGAAAATCGGGAAAAATCATTTGAAAATTTGGTACAAATTTGATTAGTGATAAATCCGTTTCAGGAAAAATGCAGAGTTTTCCGATTTATCCGAAAAATTTTCCGTAATTTTCCGACTTTTCCGGAAAACTTTCCGGAATTTTCCAACTTTTCCGGAAAATTTTCCGTTAAAAAAGATTTCTAAATTATGCAGGATCAAGTTCTCTATCCACTGGCATCATTACTTTCTCTCCGACAATGTTGAAAACTTCCAGAAAAAACCGAGGAAAATTCATGTAAAACGCTTTTCCGGAGTTTTTCCGACCAAGGAAGCGTTTGAGTGTTTTGCAACCTAAGACAAAGTTGCATAAAGTTGCTTTTGTGGAAAACTCCATGGAAAACCCGGAAATCGGGAAAATCATCGGAAAAATTTCCATCGATATGATTAGTTATAAATCTGTTTCAGGAAAAATGCAGAATTTTCCAATTTAGTTACGTGAAAAAGGTAGAAAATAAAATAAGTAAAAAAACGAGTTTTCAAACAAAACTGAGGCCAAGCCGCATGAAAAAGTAGAAAATAAACTTTTCTTCACGCACAGAGGTGGACTCAGATTTTATTCGCTGACAATCACCGATATATTTCAGTATGATCAAACAGAGGTAATAAGTGATTTGATTCATGAAAAGAAAGAATATTCAAGAGAAATGGCCCAATCAAAAAATCTGAGTCCACCTCTGTGTGTGAAGAAAAGTTTATTTTCTACTTTTTGATGCGGCTTGGCCTCAGTTTTGTTTGAAAACTCGTTTTTTTACTTATTTTATTAACTACTTCTTACAGCTAAATAAGTTGCTTTCGAGTCGGTTTAGGAATATCCAAGAGGAGCGCGCTTCTATTCAAGTCCAAGTCTGTTAGAGTACAAAAAGTAGATATTACAGCAAAATCAAATAGCGGAACTCTTCTCATTATTAATTAGAATATTTTTCCGCCAAGGCGTTGATGGGTATGTGGCCATAATGGAATGGAAGCATGTAAAGCTCGAGCAAATTTTTTTTTTATCTTAAACTTACCGTAGTAAAGGAATTGTTTTGGGCAGAAAATCCGGAGGTAGTGAACCATTCTAATACAGGTAGAATTAAATGAAAATGGAATTGGAAGGAGGAGGAGGAGGAGAATAATCCTGGAGTAAGCTCAAAGTTGTTGAATAAACAGAGCGTGAAGGATAGCTATTATTTCCGAGCAAACAAATTAGAGGACTTCGATGATTATAACGTTCCTGAATTATAAAATGTATACAGATTTCTAGAATGGAGAAGGTAACCCCCCCCCCCCCCACCCTTCTCCTTTAATGCGTTGAATGAGTTATACTAAATAAGCTTCGATTTGTTGCCTTTTTATTCTGCAGTTTATAGTAGGTGTGTGTATTTTATAATTAATTTTTTTTTATATTATATTAACAACAGGACATGGATCTTACATTGTATGTATAATATATGTACATGGAATAATTTTCTCAATGTGATATAAGTTGGTAGGCACCTAAGAGGGACAGAGAATATCGCGTGGTGGTTTTGTACGATGCTCCATTCTAGTTTGCATTCCATCACCATACTTCGAATTCGCCCATATATGAGGCTCCTTTGCTCCACTACAGGCTTCTGGGGTAAGAAACATTTCCACATATAATAAGAGAAAAAAAGCGAGAAAATCTTTAGAACCCGTTATCTCCCAATCAAGGCTTCCACTTCCACCATCTATACTTCGACACATATGAGCTGAAGACAAGACTATACAAATTTCCCGAAAGCAGAAAGAAGATCGAAGTTACGGAAAAAAAAAGAAAAAAAAGAAAAAAAAACCTATAGAGGGAATGAGAATTGTTAAAAAGGGAATCAGTTTTAGGGCCATGCTGCTTGGTATCTTACGGGTGTTGAGGGATAAATATTGGGTGACGCTATTTTACATAAATGTAGAATCAGTGAAGAAGAAGAAGAAGTAGAAGAAGAAGAAGAACCGTTTGCACAAAGGAAGAGGTTGAAAGCTCTAAAAACGATTCAGAAGTAAAAGTCTGGAGATGAAACAGAATGGTGTGGGAGGTTGGATGTTTGGAGGATGGATGGATAGAGGATGAAGAGGGGTTACTGTTGTTAGCCCGAGCACCAGGAGTAGTGTGAAAACCAAGACGGCAATGGTTACAAGGAGCAAAAAAAAAACAAAAAAAATATGCTGCGAACCTTCCAGCATTGCTAGTGCCACCCTAATTGAGCATATACATATCTACATACATCTTTCACATACGTAAAGAAGAATTTTATATGGAGGAAAAACGAAAAAAAAAAAAGTAAAAACCGAAAAACTGCCACCCTCGCAGCACGCATGGCATATACCAGATAAGAATAGCAGTTGCATATAGGAATCGATGGTATTCTAGGAGGACTCGCATTCTCGCAGGCAATCCAGGAATGGGCTACTTGTATAAGATACTTAAACGGTTTGAGTGTGAGTCCAGGAAGGGGGTTGGAAGTGGTGCGCTTGGAGAGATTGGAAAAGGTGCTAGCGAACGGAAGAATGGTGGTATGGGATAAGGATATAGAGGGTTGCTTGCACACGTGTAAAGATATGTGAAAGTTTTAAAAGATATCGTAAAGTAATTTGGCTAAGGGATGCGGATTTGAATTTCTGATAAAGGTTCTCCTACCCTGTGTGCCTCTACAAAAAATTCGTCGCTATTGAATAAGAAGGGAAGCGTTGTGTTCCTGTTTCATTTACAAAATTTTTTCTTTTAAGGTTGGTAGACGTAATTAAGATTGCTAATTTGGTATACTATTTGTTTCTTTTTTTTTTTTTTTGCTTAAATTCTCCAAAAATAAATCCAATCTCATCTAATAATCGTGTGTATTTTAAAGTTTTTAATACAAGCATAATTTAAATTCCTCTCTCTATGCCATATAAAACTAAAAAGTAAGTAAATTTATTATTATTTATTATTTTAACTAACTGACATATCTACATCGACTCCTAATATAGTAACACAATCCGCTGTTTGTTTTTGCTCACCCCATGGAATAAATAACTTCAGTTAATTATAAAAAAAAAACGTATTGAAATTGCGACTTCGTCAGTTAATCCCATAAAACAATGATCCGAGTAAAAATAATAATAACAACAAAGGTCCTGGTCTCTATACGTATTCTCAACATAAAAAGGAATCGTTATATATGTATACGTTACTAAAAGAAGGCATCTCTGATTTTATATGTAGGTACATATGTACGGCCGACTACATATATGTACATATATACATAAGTTGATGAGAGAAAAGAAACTTACTAACTATCCCCGTTCCTTCATTGATCTCAAACATTTCTGCAACAACAGATCATGGTAATGTAAATTTTATCGTTGAAACTTGCGATCCGTTACATGCAGCAATAACGAAGAACACAAACCTTATCGATGGACAAAATGTCACATAATAAGCTGAGCTTGTGCGCTAGTGCGCTGCGCATGTTTATAGTGAGATTATGCTCATTTGGTGTGCGTATTGAATACCGAATGAATGCAATAATTGAAAAATTAATCTATAAAAAGATCACAAAGAAAGAAAGAACGAATGAAAAAAAAAACATTTTGTGCGTGCGCATTGAAATTGAGTGAGGATCAATCGAGAGATAATCCATACGATTTTCTTCTCTATGCATGTATTGTATGTATGTATGTCCATTTGAATGTTAATTATTGGACATATGCAAGCTAGTATTCCCTACATAATATACACACGTTTCAGTTCATCATTTCAGTTCATCATGTGTTGTGAGTTCCTACAAGATCATTCGACTATTAAAAATGATCATGATTGGCATTTGTCATTTGGTGGATATGAACTTGTTTGTATATGAGACCTCCTTTTGAGTTTAGGTTAAATTGGGTTAGAATAGTGGTCACTGCCGTGTTACGTTAAGTTAAAGCTAGAATTTTCATCACTTCAGAACTATGCTTGGGACACACACAATTCATATATTATGGAATTGAGGGACATTAGAGCCAGCTGCAACATACCTATCGATAATAGCTGATGACCTTCGCCTATTCCAACACTTTATCCGTTCGATTCCATTAATTCACAGAGAACTAACTATAAGTGATGACAACCAATTCTATCCACGTTTTTTTCATCATGCTGGTTCGCTCTGGTCAATGTATAATTAATTTTTGCCTAAAATCGGAAGAAAATTCATAAAAATTTAATAAACTAAGATGTAAATATCATCGTGCTGATGTTTGGTGCATGGCAGTGGAGCTATCTTCTAAACGTATCAGGTGCACTTTTGATCTGCTCCGATAAGGAGTGGACTGCCCTTTCTCGCTTGTGGGACGATAACAGTACCTACTGCTAAAAAAAATCTATCTCAGGAGTTCTCTTTCTCATGATCATTTTTAAAATTACAGAACATACCCTTTGACAGGGCTGCTCTATATTTCGGTGTCCCTCAGGAATCAATTCTTGGTCCCTTATTGTTCAGTCCTTATATGTATAAATCACCAGACCGATGAAATTCCTGATGCTATAATGCATCTGTATTCCGATGACATGCAGATGTACTTCATCAGGCCAATAGGCTTAACGAAGGACTGCGTAGGTCGACTGAATGTGAAGATCTCCAGCGTGTTTATTTATGATCTGTACAATTCAGCTCATGTCAAATGAAATTGCCTGGCTATGTACGAGTATATATAAAAAAGGTGATTGAAGCTAATTATTTACTTTTTACGATTCAAATAAAATTATTAAATACAAGAGAAAAACAACCGCCTAGTACAGTTTTTAAAGCCGGGATCTGCAGCTTTGCGGGCGACTGCTCTTACCTCTGATCTAACGAGATGTTTTTACCTCTTGTATTTATTAATTTACACATTTGCTTCCAGCTGGCATTAACCAGTATCGATAGAAGCGAACAAATAAATTTGTAATTTATTTTTTTATTTTATTTTTAATCTTGTCCAATGGTGGAGTCCAAGTTGAATTTTTTTTATAATCGGTCAGATGGAATAGAAGAATTTTTAGAATTTTTTTTTATTATATTTAATAAATTTTTTTTATAAAAATTCTTCTATTCCATCTGATCTGATCTAAAAAAATTCAAGTACGATTGGACAATTGGACAAGATTAAAAAAAAAAATAATAATTTACCATCAGCATTTATAAACAATACCAGATTTGTCTATGTTCTGCAAAGAGCGCTTAGTTTTGAACTTAATTCGAAGCTCTCCTGATGTTGCAACCACACATGAGTGCTACAATAGAAAAAATATATGTGGGTATCTGTGGCTGAGTTCTGCTTTCAATTTATCTACGAACACAGAAATCTGGTTAAAGCCCTGATGATATATCATTTTACTTATATTATACAATGATGTATTATGTATGTATTATGAGTTCAAGCTACCTTGGACCAGTCATATATCACCCTATATATAGTATGTCGATCTTGCTTGGTTGCGCTTTAGAAGATTACTTAACATAACGCAGATTAAAAGCTCCACATAAACTCCTCTATAGCTCAGTGAACCGAAATAACCCTTACTGTATTCCTGGTATCTGTTCCTGATGAACTCCTCTTATCAACTAGACATAAGAGGTTTTTGATTTCTTGTTGCAGGTTGCGGTCGCGGACTTCTCATTAAGACGCAGCTGTTTGATGAGATACTATAGGTTGACACCACCAGAGGTTGCCCCCAAGGATAGGAGAAGTATAGTCTCCAATGCTCTGGTCAATGGTAGTTGACGAGAATTTAGTTCAACTAAGTAAGCAAGAAATTGAGCTGCAAAGATGACTGTAATTACTATCAAAGGTAAATATAAGCACTTACTTTATAGAAAGTTTTACGAAGTGTTAAGTTTTGTTCAAGACTGGTGTGCTGCACAAAAGTTATCAGTCCACCCCAGCAAAACAACAATTATACCCTCTACAAGAAGAAGGAAAATGATGAATATAATTAGCTCTTATCTTATTTGTTAAGAGGTTAGGCCCATGATCACCTATGTTGCTGAAGCGTGTACGCAAAAGCAGTAACGGACCCAGGATTTGGCTTGGGGGGCGGGGGACCATAGGTGTCCCAAGTCCTAACGAGTCGGAAAAATAGGGCTCTAAAGTCGCGTCCTGCACCCATCTGAGCACTTAAGGACTGCTATTGTAGATTAAAAGGTTTTATTTTATTTTATCGGACTTTATAATAATATACAGACCACATTTTATACGTAATTTGTAAATTATGTTCAGAAAACTGACATTCTGGAGGGGGACCGGTCCCATTCGTCCCCCCTCTCTCGGTGCGCCCCTGCGTAAAAGCCAACCATCGGGAAGCTATACATGCTCCAAACGATGGCTTGTCTAAGTGTAACTGGTACCATGCGTACAACATCTACCAGCATTCTAGAAACACTATTGAACCTACCGGGACTCAGAAACTTGTTGAAAAACAGGCTGGACTAATGGTGTACAGAGCTCGGAAGGATAATTACAGTGAATGGGATTCCAAAAGTCTACGCACTATAATCAAACGAACAGAAGCAAATTCAATACTGAACATGATATCAGACAGATTGGTCATTAGACACAACCTCTGTTTGCTTCTGAAGATAAAGATACCAGATAGGAAGGAAACAGATCTAAATCTAGTAAATGAAGACTTAATCTGTTACACCGATGGCTCTAAAATCAAGAAAGGAGTAGGAGCAGGAATATATTTTGTAAAGGCATGAGCTTATATTTATTAAAGCCTACGAATATACGTCTCAGTTTTGCAGGCTGAGGTATATGCCATGAGGAGATGTCCATACGAAAACCTTAGCTAATCCCACACTAATAAAAGTATATATATCTATACAGATAGCCAAGCGGCATTGAAAGCCATTTATTAGGTGAGGTCAAAACGAGTCACTATGGAAAACCATTCAAGCAATAGCAAGCTTTGGGACAAAGAACTACCTAAAACTTAATTGGATGCCAGGACACTAGTGCATTAATGGGGATGATAATGCAGACTTACTATAGTCGAAAAAGAGGATCCATGCCACTCATAAGACCGGAAACATTTCACGGTATCTCTTACAATACCGTAAAGCTTACCATTCAAGGATCGGAAACCAAAGGAACCAGAGATGGACTCCAATGATAGGTTCCAGATCAGTACTGTAAGATTTCAAGTACAAGTACCAGTACCAGGATCTGGGCTTAAAATCTTTTAAGTACAAGTACTGCTGGTACTGGTACTTAAAAAGTTTTCAAATAAAACTACCGTACTGGTACTTACAAATTTTTGAAGTACAAGTCCAGGTACTGGTACTGGTACTTTTAAGTACCATATATAAGCTTAAGTACCCTATAAGCTCCAAATATGCACTTAATTCTGTCGTAACTCGGAGTACTTCAACTCTGTCACTGCTACTAAACTTCAATTATTAGAAGTACTTCGCGTTATGGCGGTATTTGTAGTAAGTACGTACTTTGGTAATTATAGGGTACTTAAGATTATATATGGGACTTATAAGTACCAGTACCTGGACTTCTACTTCACAAATTTTTAAGTATCAGTATACTTGTACTTCAAAGTTTTTTAAGTACCAATTCCGGTACTTGTAGTTGTATTTAAACAAAATTTAAGTCCTGGTACTGGTACTAGTATTTAAGTAGAAATGTAGTTAAGTAATTTACAGGTCCACTCCAGATAACCCAAAAGATTCAATAAAAGACCTTTTCCAAAGTGCCTGGATCCGTTAAGGCTATCTTGGGATCAAATCAGAATCATTACAGGAGTCCTAATCGGACACTATATACTTTACAAACATACACATCGTCTTATACTAATGCAAGGCCAGTGCACAGTGTAGATTCCAGGCGTCTCGCTTATAATTCTTAAGGCCTGGTGAGCCGACTTTGATGAAACTTCATCCAAAACAAATAAAAAAGCTAGAATTGGTCTACGAGGAATACCCCTGTATGTAATTTTGTATGGTAATCCATCTGTGCAAGTTTGATTTTTGAATTGGCTTTTCGCATATATTTTTATAACGGTTTGTCGGATAGAAAAAAATGATTATAACCAATTTTATAGGATTTCATATTCTGAAGGACCTTTCAGTACATTAAAACTGTATAGGACTGACCGTTTTCATAGTATACATAAAAATCTTAAATTTTTATATGAGAACACCAAGAAGGGGTTGCCCGATTTAGTGCATTTTTGAAATTATATATACTTTTTTTTATGAAAACACTGGATGGCAACCCTATGAAAGAGTTACCCGATTTGTACCCTTTTCGAACTTAATTTTACTTTCTTTCTTAAAAGTCGATGTGCAAAATTTCAGCTCTCTCAGCTCCCGAATTATCGTGAGGATGGCCGGACGGAAGTGCAAAAATCAAAATAACTATGAATTTTATGCATGGGGGTGTCTAACCTATTTTACTCTACTACTTTGGGGGGAGACCATAGGTGTACCAAGTCCTAACAAGTCGGAAAAATAGGGCTCTAAAGTCGCATCCTGCACCCATCTGAGCACTTAAGGACTGCTATTGTAGATTAAAAGGTTTTATTTTATGTTATCGGACTTTTTAATAATATATAGACCACATTTTCTACGTAAATTGTAAATTATATTCAGAAAACTGACATTCTGGAGGGGAGACCGGTCCCCTTCGTCCCCCCTCTCGGTGCGCCACTGCTCTACTACCATTATTTCTAAGTGTTAGAAACGGAATGACAAACTTAGTATTCCCTATGATCTCATCTAGGGTACAAAAATATTGCTCTAGTGGAATTGTTGGATGAATTGTAAAGAAAGCAGTGCACAATAAACCCCAATGAATGGCTGCAGTGCATGGGCCACCATTCGCCTAGCTAAATCTTTATCCAATTTAACCTACTCTTCTCATTATATTAGTTTAGTGTAACAAATTTTACTTTTATTCTTAATTATTAATCTGTTTGAAATTGTTTTTTTCTTTCTATTCACTTTATACAAAATAATATATTTTGTAATCTTTGTACTTTAAATAAATAATTATTTTTTTTCCTGGACGGGAATCGAACCCACACTTGTTAGAATCGGTTAAAGATGGAGAATAGAAGAAGAATCATAAATACAAGAGGAAAAAAACGACCGCCTCGTCTGGGGTTTGAAAGCGGTTGTTTTTTCATCTTGTATTTATGATTTGATTTAGAATCGTTAAAAATAAAAATTCTTAAAATTCTTCTGTTCGATGAAAGCGTTACTGGTTAATGCTAGCTGAAAGCAAACGTGGCTTAGTAGGCTAGTCACCAATTAAGCAACACAAGTGGGAAAATCATCTGTCTCGTTAGCTCAGAGGTAAGAGCAGTCACCCGGCAAGCGGGTGGTCCCAGTTTCAAACCCCGGACGAAGTGGTCGGTTTTTCCTCTTGTATTTATAATTTGATTTAGAATCGTTTCAAATAAAAGTTCTTAAAATTCTTCTATTCTCCAAATATTGTTATTTTGCAACAAAAACTATGAAAGTTCAAATTTTTGATTTTTAGTAGAATCGGATCAAAAACTGTAAAATTCGTCCACCATCTTTTAGCCACCATTTTGATTTTATATTATATAAAGGTTCAAAAAATGTATTGTCATATGCAAGATCTTCTATAAGTAAGAAAAATGTTAGCTCAATAAATCAACGGAAAGTTGATAAAAATAGCATTACAAATGTTGAACACTTCAAATTTTAGATACTTCGAATTTCGAATCTTCTTCCGAAGCTTCAAATTAATTTCGAAAATCAATAGCCCAGAATTATAATTTTTTGGATAATATCACCATAATTGACATTGCGAAAAACCAATAATCGACATTTTGTACATGATACACGTAACAAGATCTAAAATTTTATCATTGAAAGACTTTAAGATTAAGACAATGTCTTCTATTTGTCTCAAAAAAAAAAAAAAGTTTTATTTATAGTGTAAGTATATGTGTATGTATATGTATTTGATTACTGCGTAAAATTATTCCTTTGATATAAATCCACAAAGATTTGAATTAATAAATATTCAACTATTGTTATACTTAATTTGCCGATGATATACCTATATGAGAGAGAGACTGTGTCTCCTTGAACTTCTGTGGAGGTCTATTACCCTGTTTCTCGCGCAATGTTTTTATTCAGTTAGTTACTAGAATTAATGTTTAAAATCTTGTTTTGTTCGATGTAGGTATGTATTATTACTGAAACTGAACTGATTATCACACATCACAGAGAGTGTTTTTCCAGCGAAAATAATTTGCAATGAATATCACGATTCACAGATATCTCATGTTGCGGTTGTGATTTCTGTCCATAAATAAATTAAAGAAAAATAAATTTCGATATAGGAAATTCACAAGAAAATCTGATATTTTGTATTTTGAAGAGTGTTTACGTTTTGAGGCGAGACGACAAAAACGAAACAATGAGAGTTTAATATGTATCAGTATCAGAACACAGTTGCTACCCCCCTAAATGTACATACATATATAGTGTTTTCAGATTCTTAATGTCAGTTAAATCAGTCAGTGGTTGGTTGGTTGATGGTAATCAAATTGAAAATTAAAATTCCATCAGTATTCAAGTGTTGGCCTCTCGAATCAGATACAACAGATTCAAATTTATGTGTCTAATTAATAGTATGAATACTGATAGAGCCAACAAAAACGTGCTAACGAAACAGGACGACGTATGAAATTTATACTCGATTACTATACATATATTACACATAGCTATGACCTACACACTATAAAAAAAAGTTCTTGACTTATAGTTAGAAGGAGATTGCTAGGTGATTGGGTCAGCAACGCCATGTCTTGACGACGACACCGCTGCCGCCATCATGTCCAATCATATTATCACTTAAATAGAATTAACATTTCCCTGATGGCAATTCATAAAAACAAAAAACAAAAAACAATATTATATATTACTAACAACTTAAAAGTTTAGTGATGGCAGCTTTTAATGGTTTACGGTTATGATAATAATTTTTTTCTATAGTGTACAATTGAATTTGCATAAACTGCATAAACATCGTGTAGATGGAAACATGTGTGGTCTGGTCTGTTTGGATTTTACACACTTGCTTTGATTCAGCTTACTCATTTTTGATCATAACACAATATTATACCCAAGTTGAGTTGCCCCCCCCATGGTATTTTAATATTCCCTGAAGTTTTCATCAAAAGTATGGGGATCTGTAAAAATGCCTTATTGAGTAGAGTTCAAAATTGAGTTGAGCCCCCAAAAAGTTACCTAGCCTGGAGGATGGAGGTGAGGTGGTGAGAGTATAAAGGTTCGAATCTCACAATTTAAACAAGAATTAAATTTGGTATTGCCAAAAATACTATGAAATGCCTGAGCTTCTTGCAAAGAAGCAAGAATAAATTTTACTCCATAAGGCTTGACGCAAATCTACATAAGTCTCATATCAGGCGGCCTATCAAATTAGAATGTAATTCCCCATACTTGGACAGGGGTTGCGGATGCACTACATTGTTCGCTCTAGATAAAGTCCAAATGATGGCATTTCGGGTAAGTACCGATGACACAACAATGGCAACTATTGATTACCTGGAAGCAGTAGCGTAACTAAGGATATATGCCCCCCCCCCCCGCAAATTAACATATTTCCGCAGGAAAATTTAATTTTTTGTGTCAATTGTAAGGAAATATTTTCTTCGGATGTATGATGTTTTCCATAATTTTGTACGCGGAGATGAAACTGTTTCCGTCTACCTTTTAAATTTTTCTCAGGCGAGAAATTCCCACAATATGGGAGATTTTCCACGATCTCCCAACAGGTGCCTTCCCTCCACTCACTCCAGAGTTGAGCAAAAAAATTAACAGGTTTCATCATGGGTACTATGATCAGTGTTGCCATGATCTGGATTGCTAAGCTTATTTCTTTAGACTTACTTCGTGCTCTACATTCATTATTAAGCGCGTTAAAAAACCACTGGTAGCTGGTAGCCCCAGCATATGCTCACGAAAGAATATTTAAAGGGAAAACCGATGATAATTTGAGAGAGAGAAACGCTGAAGCAAGCCAAAGCAAAGAGGGACAAGCTCCTAACATAAGTAGCCGAAAATATCCGATTACTTTTAAAGTAAGAGTCCCAGTCCACTCATCACCCCACCGTACAACAGTGAGCTTAAGAGGATTCAGTACTCAGCAAAAGTTTCAATTTAGATACCAGCGAACCTGTAGGTAATAAAATTTACTATACGTAGGTATCAGTGGCGGATCCAGGATTCTTGTGAGGGGAGGGGCGCAACTATGGTTTAAAAATTGTATATGCTGAAAACCGAACAAAAGTTTGAAGACACTCGCCATCACTCGCAAATGTCAAATGCACAAAATTTATCATTTAAAATATACGAGTCGAACAGATTAGCAAGTGGCTACCACTTGTAACGAAGAAAGTTGCTCAAGGGTTCTTTGCCCCTCCGAAAAGTCAAACGAGATGTTAGATTATTAATTTTGTTTTGGTTTATAAATGGTGGTAGTGCAAAACTTCGCAATCGTCCATTTTAGTTAGTAAAACTAGGCAAATCATAAATCATAAATTGTATCTTTGTAAAATGCACTCACAGAATAGATGCAATACATACTTTGTACGTATATAGCTTCGTCGGCAAGCTGGAGAGATATACAGATAAAGAAAGGAATTAGTGAGGAGAGTGACGAAGCTGCCGATGTATGTCACCCTTAAACATTCGCAGATTGCATGCCGGAGGAAAGACAGAAGATGGTAGCCTGTTCCACGTTCGCACAGTTCTGGATGAAAAGTCATCACGGAATTTTACTCTACGGCCGAAAGTATTTTGAAGGTTAAAAGGATGTACGCGGCTTGCATTGCGAGTATTACATGCAGGAATCAGGGATCAGACTAGAAATATAGGAGCGAAACGCAATAAACATTGCGGCGGTGCTCGAGTGAGTCCATATGACAAGTTTTTGCCACATCGCCAATGAGCTAAAGGCTCTTTTTGGGACAATATCCAATGAAGCTACGGTTCTGCGACCAGCCATAGCCTACATATGGAAATTGTATTCCATTCTAGATCTGATGTAGGACTTGTAGAGGAGCTCTAGAATCGATGGGCTGAAATATTTCTTACACCTTTCAGAAGTCAAAGATATTTCGTTCTGATCTGTTCAGCTTAACATACTGCAAATATTAACATCAAGAATGCATAAAGACGGTGTATCGTCAAGAAGTGCTCCATCAAAAGAAACGGGAGTGGAAAAATTATGATCTTGTTTTAAATAGATTGGACAGCTTTGGAACTTCGATGTATTGAATCCGATGCGATTCGGTTTGCTCCAAGCGAGGATATTATCAAGGACCTAGTCATGCAATCTAGTTTGATAGATGTGAATTTCCTCTGCAGTATCCAAGGATGTTAAGAGAGTAAGCGAAACCAAGGGTACTGACATCGGAAAAACAATGGATGGGATTGAAAGTAAGGGAATGCATGAAAATTGAGAAGAGAGATGGAGAGATAGCAGAGCCCTGAGGCATCCCGGCATTTATTGGCTGAGATTGAGATGTAACGCCATTTAATATAGTCCGTATTAAGCGACCAGATAAAACACTTTACATTCATAATAGAAGAGGACGAGAGAGACCAAGTGCTTTAGGTTTGGCTAAAAGCGCTGAACTCCAGACAAATTGAGAAGACTAAGGCTTCAACGTTTCATAAGAAAAGTCAGAAAAGAAAAGCCCTATTGGCGATCGTTGTGGGTTTGATTAATTTCTAGATACTTCATTAGTTGGAGTTAATGATAGATTAAAAGACCTTTTAAAGAATCGAAGTGATTGTAATTGGTCGATAATTTGAGGGATCACTACCCTTTTCTTTCTTGGAAATAGGCTGGACGTGAGATAGTTTCCAAGCAATTGGAAATTTTCCTATTGAATAAGACAAGTAGAATAGTTTGCGCAGAGTTTTAGCCAAGAATGAGGCGCAAGTTTTATTTAACGGGGGCTTGAAGCTATCAGGACCTGCAGCTATGGAGACGTTGAATTCCTTAAGGACTTTGAACATATCTCTCGTATGGATGTATATTGGCTTTTGTACACATCTACAAGGGAGAAGTAAAATGGGTGGAAAATGAGAATTTGAGGTGAATCTAACAGTCAAAATACTTGTTTTGTTCAGGAAGTCAACAATCACTTCAATGTAAAGTAGTGAAGGAATAACGGAACTGCTGAAGTTGCTCCTGATAGTTTTGACCTGAGACCAGAAACTTCTGCTGCCTTTGCGTTTTGCCAATATTCTAATTATCTGGCCAAAAAGAAATTTTTCTCTTTGGATAGTGTTTTAGTTCTGGACATGGATGCAATTGATAGGCGCGAAAAACAGACTATTTCCCTTTTATTGCTTGGTTGTACTTATCGTTAAACCAACAGCGATTCTGCTGTTGTTAAGATATGCTGTGTAAATACCGAATGTATTCACGCATGCCCAAGACTTAGAATTGTACCAAATTCAAATGTGTATTCATCAACCTTGAAGCAAAACACACCAACCAATCAAATTCTCTAGGAGAATTGAGACTTTCGTAATCTGCAGATTTATTTTGTTTTTATTTAACTATTGTAATTTTACGAAATAATAAAAAAAATTATTTAAAAATTAATCTCTTGCTTTAAATGTAATAACACTCACACTACAACAATGGACAATAACTTTTTCGCCGTTGTGCAGTTTCGTTGAATTTCTCCAATTACGAGTTATAATTGTTTCTTTAAATGTTTGTTTTGCCGCGCCGCGCCGATAATGTTCTAAAAAGCCGTCTTTACATGGAAGGCTTATCAAAGACCCTTTGGCAGCTCAGCTGTTTTCAATTAAAACAAACCTTCCATGGCGTTAACATGAATAGACTTTGCCTTGCTTCAAAGACCCCGACCAAAGCGACGCTCATGTACAGGTATCCGCGCTTTCTGTTTTCTGTATAGGTTTCAAAAATCATGACCGAAGGCCAAGGTGCTAGCTAGAGTCTGCGTTCCTAAATACAGGGTGGACCAAAAGTCCGTTTAAATTTAATACATAGCGGTATATTGCCATGCTACAGAACTTTTTTTCATCAGCGCTACAGGATTTCGATGGTTTTAATCAACGATTGTAGTTTCAGCACAATGGGGCAATATGCCACACTTCCAACGACTCATTAAGTGCTGTCCGCGAAATTTTTGGACAAAAAGTGTTATCCAAAAGAGGTGCCATTAACTGGCCACCTCCTAGCCCGCATTTATCCCCAATGGACTTCTTTCTTTGGGGATACCTTAAAAGTAAAGTTTTCAACAGTAACCCAGACTCCCTAGAGGAATTAAAGGAAAATATTCGCGAGAGGAAATGCAAATATTTCACGAAACACTTGTGAGGCCGTCAATGAAAATTTCCGCTCCAGGTTGCAGCAGTGTCAAAATAGTCAAGGATTACATATGGATGATGTAATTAAAAAAAATAAAATCCTTGTTTTCAGACTTTTTTTTCAGACTTTTTTGGAGAGGGACAGAAGCTATGTCGCCTTCCAAGGTGCTCTCTGCACATTTTCGTCTGGGACAGACATGGTCTTTGCGCACAATCTCAACTGGTCCAAACAATCAGCGATTGTGGCAGACTCTATTAAAAGTCGAAACAATCTGCTAAAAATTATATGTAGAAAGAACTCCGGTCCACCTCTGGAGACAGCTATCAGGATCGCTAAACAACTTGTCATTGGCCAGGTAGATTATTGCCTTACTATCTACGGCTACACAAACAAGAAGAACGTTCGCAAGATCCAGACATCCCTCAATGCTATGGCCAGATTTGCCCTTGGCGTACTGCGCACCACACCGATTCAAAGTCTGTTGGTTGAGTCAGGATTCCCTATCCTACCCCAGAGAAGAGAGGAGCTTGCCAGCAACCTTTTCCTTAAAACCCTACACAATTCCAAATCTCCACTTCATCTCCTAGCCTTGGACATCCTGTCCTCTAACCCTATCCCCACCAGACGCACCTGTGCCGGCTTGACACGTGCGATTGTAAGCATCCCTGACACCCTCCGAACCATTCCCTTTGATCCCGATATATTAAACCCTGTGGACAACCTACCCCCCTGGAGAGTGGCTACGGCGAGAATTCTAACAGACGAAAAAACCTACGAGCACCTTGACAATACATCTAAAATAAGACTCCATACAGACACATACAGACGCATAAACGCAAACAGAAACATCTACACTGACGCCTCAAAAAATGAGGAGGAAGTCGGCATTGCTATTTGTTCGGACAAAGATAAAGACGAACTCTCCCTCACCTACGCATTACCATTGTGGGGATGTCTTTTCGGCTGAACTTACTGCTATCTGGGAGGCCGTGAGGTGGGCTGTTAAGCATGAAGGCACCTGCGCATTATTTTCGGACAGCCTGTCCTCGCTGAAGGCTATTGAAAATATAAAAAATAGAAACCCCCTGGCATCCAATGTCAGGAAGTCCCTTCACACTGGTAAGATCACCTTGGCATGGTGCCCAGCCCATGTCGGCATCCCGGGTAATGAAAAAGCGGACACGCTTGCCAAAGACGCGCTACGCTGCGACAGTATAGAAATCACGCCGCCGAGCTACAAAGCCGCCAGGGCACATGCACGTAGCCTCCAACACAATGTCAGAAGCGCCGCCTGTAGCTTATCCTGTTCTTTCTTTGCCTCACACCACAAATCATCTGACAAGCCCAAGGGATAAAATGATATGTATCGCGAGGTTGAGACTCTGTCATATTCTTCCAGTGAAAAAACATATCTTTACTAGAGAGCCTGCCCCCACCTGTCCCTATTGCCGGAACACCTACTTAACGACGGCACACATTCTTCAGTAATGCATAGAACTACAGAGACTACTTAACGAACGCGGAACGAGCAAAACACCTACAGAACTCCTTACGTACAGTGAGGAGGATACGGACACATTACTCTATGCATTGAGGACATACCTACAAGACGGACAACTACACACCAGACTCTAACACAGACACACAGTTTTATATGAAATTTTAAAAAATTAAAAAAAATTAAAAAAGAAAAAAGGGAAAAAAATATATATATATTTTAATTAAAATTAAAAATGGGAAAAAGAAGGAAAGAACAAAAAGAAAAGGAAATAATAATAAAAAAAAATAAAAATAAAAAAAAAACAAAAAGAATGGTAATGATAAGATAATGGAAAGAAAGAATTTTAGAAAGAAGAAAACTAATAAAAAAAAAAAAAGTAAAATAATTAAGGCCTTAGAGAGTAAGTACATGAACTGGTCACTTAAAAATAGACAATATACCCCTTATCCTATACAAACTAGCTTAGAACATTGTTAATTTAAATATACACAAATAATTTTAGAATTTTTTTTTAGATTAGCCAGGCCTAGGCATAATACCAAAAAATAATAATAATAACTTCAAACAAAATTGTAAATGAACTTTTGAAATATGTAAGTTAAAAATAAGTCTGCTATAAACCCCAGATAGCTGCCCAGATGGCCTAGTAGCCGTGGGCCTTTTACATTAGTTGTTAATTAAGTTAGATTATTAAAATCTATGTAATTCAACTAATGATCTTTAAATTAAATTAAATTAAATTAAATTAAATTAAAATCCTTATTTGTGTACTTTAATAATAAATAAACAGTTTTTATCTCACATAACTAGTTTCTTTTAAATCATCATTTGAAATGTAAACGAACTTTTGGTCCACCCTGTATATCATATTGAACGTTTCCAGAAATTTGTACGTTTTTTAAAAAAGGTGCAGTGGAATATATGTAAATCAGTTTATTAGGAAAAACATCAGAAGATCTACTGCAATTTTTTTCACTGGTCTTCAGGGGAAGGTCCCCCCCCCCCACCTTCCCCGCGCAACTTAGCAGGATCCGCCGTTGATAACAAGGCATAGTAATTGGGACGGTTTGCCACGGTTCCCGTGTATCCATTCAATTTTTTTTTCGAAAATGCTGATAACGAAAGTTAGCCCAATCAGAAAGAAGCCTTTTGGTATATATGAAAAATTTTGTAAAAGTTAGCAGGTATACACCACTTTTTCTTTCTAATTTGATTTGCAATTATTTAATGTGATCAAAACGTATCCTCAGTAAGGATGAAAAAGGTATAATTGAAAAAATCCCTTTTTCGGATAAATTTTTACTATCAGGACCTTGCGATGAAATCTCTCAACATTTTCAAGACCAATGATAAAAGGGAACAAGTTACATGGGACATCCTGCATAAAAATTCGAATTATTTAAAATATTATTGAAAATTAGCAGGGAAATTGTTTGATTCTTTTAACAATAATAAACATACATACATATATATATGTAGATGAAACAATATTCAGCTAAAACATACTAAAATCAATGAGATCAGGTATATCATGTACAATCCGAGCCACATGATTGTAACAATTCACCCATAAATTTTAATAAAATATCGACACAAAGAAATGAAATGAAATGAAAAACAAAAAAAAATAAATAAACCACGAACGAAAATATTCCAAAGATGAAAACGTCCAAAGACGAGCAAAACAAGAGGCACTCCAGGAATTAAATAAATCGATTTAACACCTCGTGCCTTTGTGGTGCTTTTAAACAGTATCCCCAGATAGCTAGCTGTTGGGGAGGAGATAACTCTTTGGGGGACCAGGTGGACATCACATTCGAGGGCAAATAAATGCATCCAAGGCCCCCAACTCTTAAATATATATGTATATATGTATGTATAGATAAATATATGTTGGATTACATATATAAATGACGAAATGGGACAAAAGAGGATCCTGAGGAGGCGGCTGCTATCTTATACAGAAAATATCTAAGTTATCTCTATAGTATAGTCTGAGAGCCAGAAGCTCAAGGGTGGGTCAGATGGAAGATGGAAGATGGAAGGTGGCGGTGGTGGTGGTTCTTTCGCAAAACAAATAAATTCAATTTTAACATCATATACGGATGTTGTACCGCACAAAAACATGCTACAACAGTGTATAGACAGGTATAGGTATCGTGGTCGTGGCGGCTCGGCTTTTCTTTCTTTCACCTTCCTCCTTATGCACTGTTTATTTTAAGAAGAACGTGCAGCCATTTATCATATCCACATTATTTATAAGATTTTTTTTTTTTTAGAAATACACCTATATGCCGAGATCTTTGATATCAATGTGAACAAGCTGGCGAAATAGCTCTTGCTTAGCTTTAGAATTGGTTGCGGTATGGCTGCAGAAAGGTGCCGCTCGCTCGCAGAATTTACTCTGAAAAGTGAAAAGTGCACTTTTACTGTGCTCTGCATCAGAGCATCTCGTAACGCAAATTTATATATTGTTTGGAGGTGTTATATGCAGCATCTGTGGCTGTGTCTTTCGAGGTGTTTTGTTTTTTTTTTTTTTGTAATTTATTCAATTCTTTTGCTTATGTTTATTGTTTATTTCTTAAATGAAGGTGAAGGCATTTTTCAATAGACCTTTTGAGCAAACCCTGTTTCATCTCATAATAACATTTTTTTTTTGAATGTGATAAAATCACATAATATTCATAAAACGGTATAAATTTCGATGGGAAGACTGGCATTGGCATGTAGTAGATTGAGTGGTGAATGTAGGCTATACAAGATGCTAGCTCGTCTAAACATGAATAATTTTTATGATTGATGATCACCAAATTCTACGAGACTATGTTCGAGAAAGGATACCTGTAAACTTTGATCCACACCATCAACACCATTATTCAATTAAAATAATTTAGAGAAAAAAAGTACTGAAGCGCACAAGCTAGCGTTTAAGTACTTTTCCCCAGGGGCGGATTTGATCACTTGGCCGCCCTAGGCCTATGGAAGATTGCCGCCCCCCTACTCGCTGTAAAACACGAAAAATTGAATGATCTATATCCAGTGAAGGGACCCCAGGCTAGAATTAGCGGAGTAGGCTGCCTCATAAATCGGAGTAGATTTGAAAAAAATGGAGTAGAATTAAAAATAACACTTTCCAACGAATTATTTTATATAAAAAAACGAAAAAGTATAAAAATGTAATGAAATACCCACAACTACAAGAAAAAATCAAAAATCATTCAAACATTTTGCCGCCCCCTAAATCTGCCGCCCTAGGTCCGGGCCTACTCGGCCTATAAGGAAATCCGCCCCTGCTTTTCCCCCTAGTCTTACATATGCTAAAATTAATTTCCATATAACATCGGTCACCGGTCGATGGATCAATGTTGTGACTTTGTGAAGCATAATAAAGATGGTAAAAATTAAGCAATTTTAATTTCTAACAGGTAACTTATGCAATAAACTTAAAAATCCCAATATAATCTCTCAAGTTTGGCGACCAAACTTAAATGTTCCTATTTCTCTGATTGGAAACAGATTGTAGCGACTGCAAAGGGGTATTGAAATTGTAAAAATCTATTCTCAGATGTGCCACAAGGGTCTATCTTGGGCCCTTTGTTGTTTAGTTTATATATAAATGATTTAATTAAAGTAATTTATCAATACTGTCTCAAACTATATGCTGATGATGTCCAAATGTGCCTACCCTAAAATTTAACTAGATTTTTATATAGTGGCATAAAAAGAATTAATATCGATTTGGAAGCTATTGAATCTTGAGCAAGATTGAAGTGTCATACGATGAATCCATAAAAATCGCAAGCTATTGTTATTTTTTAAAATCAAGTTGATGTGTCGCAACTATTCCTTCTGTTAAAACTTAATGGTATACCAGTTCCTTTTACTTAAATCAGTTCGTTACCTTGGTATAATTTGTGATACTACTCCAGCGGGAAATATCATAAGCTTTTGCAAAGGGAAGTGCCCCCACACCATAGCAAGAAAATATCTTTTTCGTAGCGCTGTCTTAAGAGGAGTCAGTACCAAGTTTTGTAAGTTTCATACATTTAGCAATGCAAATTTCTAGCAAACTATTTGTAGCAGAATTATGATTTATGTTTTAAATTAAAATAACGAAGGAAAAAAAAATAGCATTAAAACGGAAATATTAGCTCGGAAACTTGTAAAAAATGGTAAAAATTGAATTTTTTTCAAATCAAATTCCTGTTAGTAGGTGTATTCTCATTTCTTTATATCGTGACTATTTTAGAAAGATAAAGCCTAGATCTAGCAAATAACGTCGAGTTTTTTCATTTCTAGTTTCGCTGTTTTTAATTATTTGACTCTAATTGAACTTGTTTTTTCTCCCGATATTTCACCGACGAGAAATTGCACTATTTCGTTGAAATTTGTTGAACTAGAAAGCAAAATAGTATATTTAACAATTATATGTGCAATAAAAATTTATTAGAGTTAATTCTCGTTAAAAATTGTCAATTTATTTAAACTGAAAATATTCATTTTTCGTCTTAAATTGTATAATTTTGTTGCATATTGGGTTTCCGCTAGATGTCTCTAATGTGGTGTGTGGTCTAGGTCTAGACTAATTTTATATGAATTTTCGCACTTTTAAGACACAAACCTACGTATAATAAATTTTATTGCCTACAGCTTCGCCGATATCTAAATTGAAATTTTTGCTGAGTACTGACTTCTCTTAACATACTCAAAAAATCTTTCCAGAAGCAGATCTCTTCACTGTTTTTAGGGTTTTTCTGAAGGAATAAGATCCGGAAGAATTTTCGTTCTTGAATAGTCAGTTGAAGTGTGTGGTTTCGTTTGATTAATAAATTATTGGCAATATGGTTTTTCTCTTTTTGTTTAGCAATATGACTTTGCAATTCATATAGGTTTATAATCAAACAGAATGCATTCATTCAGAACACACAAAATTTGAAATCATCTTTATTTTCTTTCTTCTGATTCCCTCTCCATTCCCTATATGCGCTCCAAGATTGCTTCCCTAGAATGTAGAATCTCATACTGAGAGCTGCCCTCTACGGATATGCACACGTTAAAAAGATATGAACGAGGATAGGGTGAAGAAGAGCTCAGAGCTTCCGAAGAAACGCTCTCGCATTATAAAAATAACTTTTTTCAAAAAATCAAAAAATCAGAAAAAGTTCAAGTGCCAGGTATGTGCCATCTGTATCCAAGAAACTATCTTTTGGAGCAGAATGACGAAGCGTTGTACATCAAGCAGTGCACCATTACCCACCGTTGTAAGTTGATTAGTTTAGCCACCGTGGTACTTTAGTACGGTACTAAAGAGTTTCTTTGTTAAGCGGTGTGGATGATGTGTTTCATGTCTTGATGTGTTTCGTGTCTTTATGTGTTATGTTTCATGCAATTTTCGTCCTTTTTTTAGTTTGTCAGTTCTGTTAAGGTCCTGTTGCCGTGTTTATGGCCAGTTGCTATCCTCCGTGGCAGGACAGCCCGTTTTAATTTTTTTAAAAAAGTTATTTTTATAACACAAAAACTTGAGGTACAAAAGCTGAAACTTGAAGTTTGGCAGACCGTTTCTTCTAAACTACATACTGTAGAAGAAGCACTGACACACTGAATCAAAGGGCAGGAGGTTCTCTATAAATTATCACCCCAACCATCTTTCTACTGTTTTTCGTTTAGGAGATATAACTGTTTTAGTACAAACCTACGTTTCACGTACCCTTAGTCCTTCAACCCCGATTATCTCGGAAAGGGTTGAGAATGCACCACCCTCTGCCATACAATTTTTTTCATTTCTCGACATGACCTATCGCCTCCTTCATTACTATCCACCACTTGTGAAACACCCTGTATATATATACAGGGTGATTCTGATCAAGATACCTTCCGGTATTCACGCGATTCCTTGAGGTAAGCTGAACAAAAAATTGTCCCCCCCCCCCCCCCCCCCCCCCCAAAACCATCCTTTAGGAGTGGTGAAGATATTCGTGAACCCTGATGGAAATAAATGGGTTTAACTTTTGAAACATACTATAGATTTGGGTTATTGTTGGCTTATTAAATAGCCAAGAATAGTAGCTGTCGAAAAGTGTATTACTATGTATTTTTTAATTAAGCATCTTTAAATTATTTTCAAATATTTCCAAAACATTGATTTTTTTTACATGCAAATTTTATAAATACCGTTATTTATTTCAAAAACTTTTGTGTGTAAAAAATTCAAAATTTTGGAAATATTTGAGAATAATTTAAGGATACTTAATTAGAAAATACAGAGTAATACACTTTTCAACAGCTACTATTCTTGGCTATTTAATAAGCCAACAATAACCCAAATCTATAGTATGTTTCAAAAGATAAACCCATTTATTTCCATCAGGGTTCACGAATATCTTCAACTGGCCACCACTCCTAAAGGATGGTTTCTAGGGGGGGGGGGGGGGGGGGGTATGTGGAACAATTTTTTAATCAGCTTACCTCAAGGAATCGCGTGGTATACCGGAAGGTATCTTGATCAGAATCACCCTGTATATAGTATTGCTCTTAAGAATATGTAATATATTTTATTTTTTTATTATTATTTAAGCTGTTTACATTTAGCAAGTAAAAATTTTTTGGGTTATTTAATAATATTTTGTAATAGTTTTGGGGTTTGAAAAAAAAGTTCGCTCTTAGCTAGTATTCGGACACCAACACATTTAGTATTCGGACACTACAGTTTCAGTGTCCGGACATAGGCTTTTTAGAAGAAACTTATTACCCATTTTTGTGTAGAAAATAAAAACAAATGAGCTTTTTCATAAAACTATATACATTTTATTAATTCAAAGAATTATGAACACATTTTAACTAAAGAATTTATGCAGGCAAAAATACTTCAAACTTGGTAATAATGGGAAAAAAAATAGTTTTAAAAAAGTTATTGCATTTTAGTTTTGTTGTTAATATTTCCAGCACACGAAGTCTTTGCTTGATGCTCGTAACATAATGAAAACATTCGAGTGCACTTGGGGTAGTACCACCAACCACCTGGCGCTAGAACCCCAACCAATGTTTTCAAATTGTCATCTTCAACATCGCTTTGTAATTGAATTAAAATATTGCTTGTACTTCTTTTTTTATTTTTTTATTTTAGACGTTGTTCCTTTTTGAGGCCATTCCCTTTAACTCGTACACGAATTTGTCTATTTATATATTTTTTTACTATTTTCTACACTATCGTAGACCCACTTTTCGTCATCACAGCGAGCTGAACCGGAAATTTCTATGGAAAACCGGGAAAATCGGGAAAAATCATTTGAAAATTTGGTACCAATTTGATTAGTGATAAATCCGTTTCAGGAAAAATGCAGAGTTTTCGATTTTTCCGAAAAATTTTCCGGAATTTTCCGACGTTTCCGGAAATTTTTCCGGTAAAAAAGTTTTCTAAATTATGCAGGATCAAGTTCCCTATCAACTGGCATCATTACTTTCTCTCCGACAATGGTGGAAACTTGCAGAAAACATCGAGGAAAATTCATGTAAAACGCTTTTCCGGAGTTTTTCAGACCAAAGAAGCGTTTTGCAACCTAAGACAAAGTTGTAGAGCGAAATGAGTTGCATAAAGTTGCTTTTGTGGAAAACTCCGTGGAAAACCCGGAAAAGCGGGGAAACCATCGGACAAATTTTCATCGATATGATTAGTGATATATCTGTTTCAGGAAAAGTGCAGAATTTTCCAATTTTTCTTGAATTTCCGGAATTTTCCGACTTTTCCGGAAAATTTTCCGACAAAAAAGTTTTATAAGCTATGCGGAATCATTTTTTTTCCATCCTACTGGCATCAATACTTTCTCTTCAACAATCATGAAAACTTGCATGAAAAATCGACGAAAATTCATGTAAATTTTTAAAAAAAATTCATAGTAATAAGAAAAGTCTGTGCAAAACATGGAAAATCGGAAAAATTCATGTTATATGGGATCAAGTTGGAATACAGCTAAAAGCGCTGTTTAAAACATAATTTGAATTTCAGAAAACCGTTGCAGTACTTCAACGATTTGATACTCGAAAAATTTTTGTTTTCGGATCGGCACCAAACATGACTTAAAAATTGTTTTAAAATATCTCCATGCAGCACGTAATAACAATTTAGTTAACGTGAAAAAGGCAGAAAATAAAATAAGTAAAAAACGAGTTTTCACACAAAACAGAGGCCAAGCCGCATGAAAAAGTAGAAAATAAACTTTTCTTCACACACAGAGGTGGACTCAGATTTTATTCGCTGACAATCACCGCCATATTTCAGTATGATCAATCAGAGGTAATAAGTGATTTGATTCATGAAGAGAAAGAATATTCAAGAGAAATGGCCCAATCAAAAATCTGAGTCCACCTCTGTGTGTGAAGAAAAGTTTATTTTCTACTTTTTCATGCGGCTTGGCCTCAGTTTTGTTTAAAAACTCGTTTTTTACTTATTTTATTTAGTCTTCTCTATACGGCATTGAATTGATCCCGCTTGGTTTTTTTCTTTTAGAGTGCATATTTTTCTCCATCCCTTTGAAGATATAGCACTGGGTGCCTTTTTCTTAATTCGGGTTTTATCTCATAATAAACTAGCTTAGGTTAAAGAAGGTGCACTTACGACTAATTGAGCTGGTGCACGATCTTCAGCTCAAGATCGAAAGTGGAGTTCCTAACGCAATACGAGAGGGAGCAGTTGTCTGTAAGACACAAGAAGGACTGGGCTCTGGAGATATAGTTTCAACATTTTTAATTTATTTAACTCTTACCAATTGCAACTTTCTGCCGTCATTCAAATCATAAGTGCCTCCCGTCATATCGTTGAATGGTAAGATCTAGTTCTGGTAACGCTTCTGTCGAAGCTTCTGCTCCGGCTTCCTTGATGATGTCCAAAACTTGATTTTCGAGAATATCTCTCATTCTTAACTTATGATCCACATTAGCTCAATAACCTCAATAGCAGTGTGAAACTTCTGTGCTGGAATTGGTTCTTGTATTTTGTACTGTGTAAATCAACATTTCAAGTAACTGCAAAATTTTCAACCACATTTTTCATACCGTCACTGAAAACAGCTGTTTTTGGGTCGTAAGGGTAGAGTCCACATTTATTGAAGTATTTTTTATGGTACTTCCTCAAATTTTTAGATTTCGCAAGATTGCAGTTTCCAGCAAAGGGCAGAATTTGTTTTTGTTATTATAAGTTGGCCAAAACATTCTTGACTGCCATTCTCGAACGATTTTTTCTAACTAACGTCAGCTGACTGTATCATATGAGTGGTGTTTGGTGGTAATGCATATAAAATTATACTTTTTTTTTCTTGTAATTTTAACTCAGCTCTAACGTCAAGTGTAACTTGTGGCCGTCTATGAAAAGTGTCTCTGCCATATCTGGTATTTTCTTACTCCTTTTTCTGTTCCCAAAAACAGTTTCGCTGGGATGCTATTTACATTATCCTTTAGTGACGCAAATACGAACATTTTTCTGCCTGCAGAAAATAAAATTCGTCTTCTTCTTCGGTCTAAATTTAATTAAAGTTTTTGGTTCCCCGGGATGTAATTACCTTACTGGTTTTCGGACAAACGAAAAAAAAATCGTTTTATGCACATTTAGTATTCGGACAGAATTGTTTAATATGTCGTATGTCGTATAATCACTGCTCTGCCTTTGGTAATTCTTTCTGCTTTCTTTATAGCCAAAATGATGTGTTTCGTTTAAGGAAGGAATTGAGGCAAGTTCTTCCTAGTCGACCATCTTCTTAATATATTGCACAGTGTTGACCAAGTTATCTTGTTTATGTGAAATTCTACACTTGCCAATAACATTCCATTATTATTTTTCAGCACACTTCATAATGGTCGATTTATTTTCGCTATAGTATAACTTAAGTTATCTTTGCATCATTAGTTTTTTTCGGTTTTTTTGTATAAGTACTGTCATTCATTATTTTGAAAACTTTGGATGTGCATCTAAAAAGATCAAATAAACAAAATTCTAACGGAGTGCTAAGGCTAATGCGTGTCCATTTCTTATTTTTGTTAAATAAAATTAAAAGTGTCCGAATACTGAAGCTGTCCGGATACTAGGCTGAAATGCACTTTATTTATGGTGTATGTGTCATGGAAATGATTCTACACCTTTAGCGGAATACAACAGGTGATATCCCCGAAAACGGGCCCCGTATCGTGAATTATTTTCTAGGCTTCATCGTAATTTGTGAAAGATTGGATCATTCCACGAGTCGAGATCTGACAGACCCAATAGCGAAGACGATACTGTATTACATTTGGTAAGAAGCGACCCTAATATAACTATTCAAGGCGCACTAATCAGCTGGTTTTAAATTTTGTTTTTGTTATGAAAATTAAGCTCAAGATATTATTCTAATTCAAGGTTTGGAGGCGTTTACATAAAGAAAGACTTCATCCACCACTGCACTGGAGTGCAAGAACTACGGCCGACATTATTTTCAAAACATGTTTCTTTTTGTCAATGGTTTCTTCAACCTAATAATATATCTGTCCATAAGATATTCTTATGGACAGATAATCATAACGACTGGGCAGAAGAAAACCTAAGGCTTACAAGAGAAGCCAGATTTCAAGGGTGTTTTCATGTCCATGTTTGGGCAGGAATAATTGGGACTCGATTAGTGGGTCCCCTATAATATTTCTCTCTAATATAAATAGCGACAATTATTTAGAATTTCTCCAAACAACTTTGGACGTGGTGGAAGTGATATTTCTTGGCCTCCTCGATCACCGGACTTAGTACCTCTGGATTTTTATGTTTGGGGTCACCAAGACCGTGTATATATAGATCACGAATGGGAGGGGTTTAGGTCAGTAATTAATACCTTCTAGAAACAAAAGAATATCTCAGAATTAATCTGAACTCAATACAGGGAATTTTATGTAAACAGAATTTAATTTATAATAACATTTGAATTGAATCGAAAAATTCTATTCATCTATAAAGGGAACAGGCACTTCACTCATTTCAATTTTAACATTTCGATGAACACTGAGTAGAGCGATTTTATTGGCGGTGTAAAAAAAGCAATTTAAAAAAATTAATAAGATAGAAAATTTTATTTTTTAGGGCATTTAAGATATGACTTTATGTAATTATCTAAAATGCCGTAAAAAGTAAACAAAATTTTTTTTAAGCTATTTAAATAAAATCATGGAAAATTGTAGTTTGTGTTTTAAGGACGGAAAAAACAATTAAACTTAGAATTGATATTCCCTTCAAAATGTGAATAAAATGTATAATACTACTGCGATTAAGCTACGAACAATATATCAAATTAATCTACCCTGGTAGAAAAATCACGAAGAGCTCATCAATGAGCTCCTCTTGTGAAATCCGATTAACGTCCTGATGAAATTTATTCGCATTTGAATCAAAACCGGGGAAAAAATCATTTATTAACTTTTTCACAAATAGTGTGCATGTGATATTGCATCTCTTTCACACTTATTTAGAAATGTATACTTTGCTTCCCTTTTATGCATTTTACAATATTCTATGAGCACTTCGATGAGTACATAATGAGTGTTACGATGAGCTTATTATAATGAGCATATCAATGAGTGTCATGTTGAGTTATGAGAATTTGATTTTAAGATTGATTTAATATATTTTTCCAAATTTAAACTCCGGCTGCAAACCAAGCTCTGAGACGCTGAACCGTAAGGATTTGGGAATAACGTTTTATTCAGTATATGTGCGACAGTCTTTCCGCGGTCGAGCAAATCAAATAATTAATTTAAAATCAATAATAAAAATTTAATTTAAAATCCGATAAATCACAAAAATCAATTCAAATTTTTCTAGTAGAAATGTCATCTGACACGGTGATGACAAAAATAAATATTTATTAATTGTTGGTTTAGTATATAGGTAGCAGGTTTTATGAGTTTAATTGAACGCTCATCGGAAGGCTCATCAGGACTTAATTTTCTATATGTTTCTTCATGCAATTGCAAACACATTGATGCTTTTCAGTTAAATTAGTATTGGTTTACATAATAACCGTTACTTGCGGGACAACCTTGGTAGCCCAATCATCATGAGCTCATCAGTGCGCTGGATGAATGTAATGCTGATTTTTGTTCTAGCTCCAGGACTAAACTCACTTGTATATACTTCGCATTCATATGATAAGCAATTCAATGATTTCCCTTGTGAATAAATCAAATTACTCATCTCTGAGTATAATCATGATTGTCATTGGTGAGTAAATTAAATACCTCATCGCTGAGCGAAATCATGATTATTAGGGATGATATTTTTTCATATTGTTTTTAAATTCAGAAAATAAGAGATTTGAGATTATCATGCATGTAAAATGCCCATATGCCTGTACTTTCGTGCAAGGATATGACACGCAAACGCAAAAATAGAGAAATATTGCAATGCGGCTAATATATGTTCGTTTCCTCAGTGGTCGACCACTTAACGAAAAGTTTTAGTTTATATTAATATAAATTGGTTCGCATTAAAGTTATTTTAAATTAACTAACGAAACTAGAAAGCCTATGGGTTGGTGTTTGTGACATAAACGATTTTCTTCTATAAAAATAAAGCGGACTAGTATAATCTTGAAAAAAAGAAACGTAATAAATCCACTTTTGCCGATAGTCGACCAGGCTCATCCTATGTACGTCCAGGAGTTCTCCAGTGTTCGACCATTAAACTTTTGGCTGAATTAGTTGAATTACTGAACAAACGTAAAGGATATAAATTACTAGAAATTGAGACTAGGTACCTATACAAATAAGAAATATTTTTTGAAATAACAATTATATATTTTTAAATGTAAAATATTGCAAAAATTTAGTAGGTGTTAGAAATAATAAAATAAAGGTAATCTAATTCATAACACAAAAAAGTTCATTTTTTTTAAAGTAAAAAATAAAATATTAAAAATTCACATAACAGGTATACCAAGTATCAATACATAAAATATATAGCTTCGTAAATAGCTTATTAGTATTACAAATTAAATGAGATCATAAGTTTTTTCATCAGCCTCTTGTATAAGATCTTTAAAAAAAAAAATAAAAATTATGAATCAATCACAGCAAATAAATCTTGTTTTCAGCTTCATTGAATGGCATTCCTGAGAAACGAGTACACTTCAAATGATACCACTTTTCACATTTATCGCAACCTATATTTTCATATTCGTCCTCTTCTGCTGCATCAGTATCTAAAATATCCTCGCACTCATGGCACTGAATCTTGGAAGTTAGCTTTCCTGAATTTCTCTAACATGTTTTTGGTGCGTTTTTTTTCCTTCTCGTGTTTGCCCGCTTCAAAGCCTTTGCTTTTCCTTTCTTCTATTTCATCAGATTTTTCTCGCTTCAAACGGTTTTTATTTATAAGGAATTCTTTCCAAGGGCGCGATGAAATTGGCATAGGTGGCCTTTATTCACTAGAAAGGGTCTTAGCCTTTTGAGGCCATTCTCGTACACGAATTTGTCTATTTCTTTACTATTTTCGACACTCTCGTAGACACACTTTTCGTCATCACAGCGAGCTGAAATTTGGCACACAGGTTCATGTCGCGTGACAATTGAATCTATCAAAATTTGAACCGGAATTTTCCATGGAAAACCTGGAAAATCGGGAAATCATTTGTAAATTTGGTACAAATTTGATTAGTGATAAATCCGTTTCAGGAAAAATGGTGAAAACTTGCAGAAAAAATCGAGGAAAATTCATGTAAAACACTTTTCGGAGTTTTTCAGACCAAGGTAGCGTTTGAGCGTTTTGCAACCTAAGACAAAGTTGTAGAGCGAAATGAGTTGCATAAAGTTGCTTTTGTGGAAAACTCGGAAATGCGGGGAAATCATCGGACAAATTTTCATCGATATGATTAGTGATAAATCTGTTTCAGGAAAATGCAGAATTTTCCAATATAGTTAACGTGAAAAAGGCAGAAAATAAAGTAAGTAAAAAACGAGTTTTCAAACAAAACTGAGGCCAAGCTGCATGAAAAAGTAGAAAATAAAATTTTCTTCACACACAGAGGTGGACTCAGATTTTTTGATTGGGCCATTTCTCTTGAATATTCTTTCTCTTCATGAATCAAATCACTTATTACCTCTGATTGATCATACTGAAATATATCGGTGATTGTCAGCGAATAAAATCTGAGTCCACCTCTGTGTGTGAAGAAAAGTTTATTTTGTACTTTTTGATGCGGCTTGGCCTCAGTTTTGTTTGAAAACTCGTTTTTTACTTATTTTATTTGTAAATATTTTACTTGGGTAGGCTAAATACCTATCAAAGCTTGAGGACGGGCCTTGACAGTTATTATAATCCATAAACGATGAAGGATTGGAGCAGTCAGATGGCTCAATATTTTCTATGACAAAGAAAACGAATCATACAAACAAAAAAACTGAGTAATCTAAATAACGTTAGCGTACCTTTATTACAATTTTCGCTGTTGATTTCGTTTTGAATAGCTTGGTTTGTTTCCATTTGATCACCAGGAATATTTATTATATTCTCATTTCGATTGCTTATTACTTCAGACCCATCCACAGGTACCGTATTTTCTTGAATTCTCACAAGTTCATTATTAGTGCCAACTTCATATGTCCCTTCGATTTGAATTGGTCCTTGTGGATTTGTAGTACCTATATTTTGAGCTTGTTCTCCTGCATTGCAGTTTATAGCATTATCTATTTCATCTACTATAACATCAATAACAGAGGCCTCAATGTTGTTCTTCAAAATCTTGTCTTTAAGACAAAATATAACTTTTTTTGCAACATTATAGTCTTGGTTTGTTATGCTTGGAGTACTGTTAGATTTTTTGTGGTTCGCACAGATTTTCCAAGTTGTCTTGCACGCACTTTGAATAATCTACTGCGTCCGGATTAAATGGATATATACCACATTTCTTGAAAGTGTTCTTAACAATTTCCTTCCGATCAGATTTATCTAAAACACTTTTCAAGATCTAACAAAAAATTTGTCTTGGTTACTGCCAGCCCAATATTTTGTGGCGTACTCTGCCATTCCCTGATGGTCTTCTTGTAGTTTGACTGACTTGAGGGCTTTAAAGGCTCTTACATCTGCTGGCTGAAGGATGTGTGTTGTATTGCGAGGGAGAGCGTATAAAATTATTGCATTGTTGCTCTACAAAATTCGCTCAACTCCATCGACAGATGAGATTTGTGGCCATCTACTAAAAATAAAACTGGACGCCTGATATTATTCCTATTCAGCCACTCGTGAAAACCATTACCAACATACCCATAAAATGTTTCCGTCCTCATCATCCATCCTGTTTCAGATCTGCCAAATATCCAATCGTCCGGCATACTGTTCACTACTTTTGCAGGTGGTCGAACGTACGGAAATACTACCATTGGTGGCAATATTTCACCACTTCCGGCAAAGCTCAAAAGCTCTTTTAAGGAAAGAATAATATTATGTTTTCCCTGGCCTGTTATCTTTAAAAGGTGTCGTTCTTTTTTCTTCCCTAATAATTTTTTCAACAACATTTAGTAGTTCCTCCTGTTTTAGAGGAAATCCGCATTTAGCCATTTTTATTAGCCAATCTACTAATTTATCTTCCTCTTCTTGAGAGAGGACAGTTTTTGGACCCATTTTTCCAACTCCATCAGCAATCCTGCTAGTAATTTTGTCCAGTAGAGTAGTTTTTGGAGCACCATACTCTCTACTTGCCTCCCGGATCCCAATTTTTCCCTCTCTAATTAATTTTAGAGCTAATGCTAGTGCAGATTCGCTATACCGATGAATCACACGTTTCATATCTTTCAAAATAATTTGAAATTAAAAAAAAAAAAATTTAAATTTTGTGATTGAAACGGAGTGTGGTCGAATAAAGGAAAAAACGTAATTATCCTATTGTCGACCACCTGATAAAACGGTGGTCAACTACTGGAAATACGACGTATTTTATAAATTCTTTATGGAAAATGGCACTTTATGCATTTAATCTTCAAAATTAATTGATTTAACGTAAAAATAAATAAAAAATTAGTTTCCTATGCTCGTCCATGTGTAGTCGAACTTAGGGAACTAAGCAAATTTCGGTTTTCATTCTCCGACCACACAATAAAAGCTAATATTACTAAAAAATAAGTAAAAATTCTTTCATTTAAATTTGAGTGTATTTGTTAGTACAACAATGTTTTTATAGTACTTACTTAAAAATTTATAAAAAAACACTATTTTCCAACACTAAACTCACTAAATATTTAGCTCTAATTTATCGCGTCACATACTCATCAGAAATCTCCGACAGAGTGATGCGAATTCGACGTTGATATTACAACAGTATTAGTAAAATTCTGTTTTAAGTGACTCAGTCAGAAATTCATAGAACCAAAAATTACACTGTTGGTCAACAAAAGCATGCTAAATACTAATTATGACGTGTTTTTCGCGCGAATGATCGAGCACTGGAGATGGTCGGTCTAATGCAACTCTACCCTATATGCCCATTACAAATATCATCAACAAATTGGTTATTTTTTTACTCTTTTTTTTTCTAAAGAGAAATACACTATCCATAAAAATATGAAAAATTACTTTCCAATGATAAAAAAATATATTTAAACTTAACTGGAACTGGACGACTTCAATTACAATTTTAAATCATATTTCAACCTACGCTTCTCAAAAATGAAAGAAGAAGAGAGATAAAATTCAGTCTGCACTCCGAAGGTGCATAGCAAAAGACAAAGAAAATTCTTAGCGCAACACCATTTATCTCTCTTTCACTCGTACATTAGACCTACATATCAGTATCCATATACCAATTTATTGATGAGCTGATAGATGAGTTGGCGAAGAATCGCTCATCGAGGCGCTCAGTAAAAAAGTTAGCTGTCGTACGTCCACATAATTTACACTCACATTGTCCCACTTGACTAAAATGTGGTATTAGTGAACATAAGAGCCCCCGCCCGCACCGGTACTAAAATTTTGTAAACTGATGAGCGTTGTCTACCAGGAAAGAACTAAGGTAAAACTATGAGCAATTTCTACCAGGATACCATCTACTGATGTGTACCCTGCAAACAATTGGACGAAATTCCGCCGTAGCGAAATGAATTCGAAATAGTGGAAACGCTCGTAGCTAGAAAACCCTTCGATTTTTTTTTAACAAAGTTTTAGCAGCATGCCCTAATTTCCGAGAATTCGAAATAGATGAACCGCTTGTGGCTCGAAATCTCTTCGATTTTTTTTTACCATAAACGACGTTTTCAAGTATAACGAAATTTCCGAGAATTCGAGATAGATGCATCGCTTATAGCTCGACATTTCTTCGATTTTTTTGCTATATATAGAAGTTATGATGCGGCTCATGTCAATTTCCGAAGAAGTCGTTAAAGCAAATATTTTCTATTCATGAAATTGTTCTTCGCATGCATTCTAAGTCGAGATTTGATGGAGTGAAGTGGAAAGTGAAGTTTTACTAGTGTGAGTATTTATTATTTATTTATTAGATATCGTATTTACTTAGCAGATCGTATTGTTAAAAAACATCGATTCCAAAACGAACTACCAACACATTCAAGAACTTCGAAAGAAAGTCTAGCTAGCGAGCTACTGTCGAGTCGCCAATACGATTTGATATAGTTTTCCGTTTTTTTCTCCTGCAATTCGCAAGCACGTCGCAAGCGAATTCAATTTCGAAGCTTAACTTAACCTAGTCGAAATGATTTACTTCGAATTCGATTCGATTTTGAGCCGCAATGTTTGCAGGGTATATACATTCATACAAAACCAATTGTTGTGAGCCGCGCTACATTATAAAGAATTGTGGGTAAAAATTAGGCTTATCAGATTAACGAAAGTGTAGGCTACACCGATGGAGGGGGTTTGAACCCCTTAAACCCACCCCATATATACGGCCTTGGGGTTCACCTAAAAAGTCGTGTCTATCAGGACGAAAGGCATATCTTATTACGCGATGACTTAGTAAATTGAATAAAAGCGCAGCAGCTAACCATATAAGCCAGGAAATGCAACGAGCAGACATATCAAAAGCGCCTTTATTAAACGACCCATTGGTGCGACGGTCAAGTATTTGAGCAAATATTTAAATTAGTAGTCACCAAGTAGTACGAAAACTTATGAAGTTAGTTTCACTTGATTTGCTTCCTTTAGGGCTTAGTTCTCTCACCATTATAAATAATTTCCTTTAAGTATGGACGAGGTATGTTGCAAGACATCTTTTCCTATATCCCGGATAGTACTCGAGCTAGGCTAAAAATGTTAGATTTATTTGAAAGATAACATATTAAGAATGTTTCTGTGCATACAGAACAGTTTGCTAATATGGCTACTTTAGGAAATTTTGACAGTCAAAGAAAAAGATTTTTGAAGTTATATCGTTGATTTTATAGTTATCCATAAACTTGTTTGAAAGCTAGTTATTGAAAATGAAAGCCAGTATTAATATACGCAACAATGACCACATTTTCGAAAAAAATGTAAAATCCCCCGTACTTTCGAAAATAATACACATTCGAAAAAATGAATATAACATTTTCGATTGTAAATCACCTCAACTTTTAGGGTTTTTCTGTATTCCAGAGTCAGAGTCGAACTGAGTCTTCGAACTGGCCGGGAAAATGGCTTTAAACCAGCCCCCTTGGACCTTCAAGAATGACTTTTTGCTAATGCAAACAACTCAAATAATTAAATTAATGTCCCACTAAACCGAAAGCCTCAAGTAGAGCAAGAAAGAGTTTTCTCTTTTCAAATCGTTTTTGCACTCAATATAGTCTACATACATACATACGTGTGTGGCTCAAATTGAGTTTTTCTCACTTAAAGTTAAAATCTTTGCCAATCGAAGAGAAGTCGCCGGACAAACGAATAATGGTAAATTTAAAACAAGGAATGTTGGACTCCATGCTTAATACTGGACCACTAATAATTATATAAAATTGGATTTTTTTCTACAATTTGCAACAACTAAAATGGAGTTTCTCTGTGAAAACAGTATCCGAGTGACCCAAAAATTTTACTCATGTACGAAGGAACTGAGGAAAGAAGTGAACTCTTTGTCCATCACTCTTTGTTTTTGCAAAGTTTTTGTAACAGCTTAAAAATTTTTATTTCTCTTTCATTTACTCACTAAATATAGAAAAATTCACTCATCCTAATATTTGGGGGGGTACTTTCTTTAATTATGCTAACCCTGGCAGTAACTTACATCCATCAATTTATTGTTAAGATACTGACGGAAACGCTTCCAATGCAAATTTTAATGAAAAAATTAAAAGTATTTTGATTTCTGCCAATCAGAACTGTACTTTTGTGGCCGCGTACATTGTAAAAAATTTTAGCACTATTCCCTAAATTTAAGACACGTTTTTCCCTACAAATAAATGTAATTTTCTCTTATAGAAAGGGAAAATCGGTTTAATTTCCCCAAATCAATGGAATATTCAATGAATTTAGGTATTTGGCAATAGAAAACCTATAAAGTACTTAAAATTATCGAAATATTAGCACTTTTGGATATGAGGAAGAAAACATTCATTTTTAATGGAAACATATTTTCGTTTATATAATTCACACATTGTTTTTGAAAACAAGTCATATATTGCTTTTCAATATTTTGTTTAGGCGTGCCCAGTGCACCAATATATAACTTTCATACTACTTAGTTAGCTATTCAGCTCATTCTTATGTTTTTTAAAAGGGGTGGTCTTCTATCAGCTTCACCTATGGTGGAGAGTTGAGCGGTGCCATCATCTATTCCCTACATTTTAGGGAATATTCCCTAAATTGCAGGGAAAAACATAAAAAAAATATGAAAACTCCTTACATTTTAGGGAATATTGCCTAAATTTTAGGGGGAACAAACCAAAATTCCCTACACTTGAGGGAGAAAAACCTACCTACAATTTAGGGATAAAAACCTAATCTTAGTTTTCCAAGTTGAAGCTTTCCCTAATCTTATCGACAAATGCCTAACCTGTGTAGCACAAATTGTTGCCACTCACTTTAGGGAATCACTTTTTCTTTGTGTATTTTATTAGTAACATGGGTAATTTGGCTGATTTAATAAATTTGCTCATTGACCATTTTTAGTATTCTACTTCAAGATTTATTTAAAAATAAGAACAATTTGTTTTAAAATAAAATAAAATCGTTATAACGCAAAATATTGGATAGTGCATATGTCCATAAATATAATCAAAACATCAAATATATTAATTAGCATAATAAGAAATTACTACATGCGCAGAAAGTGTAGGATGATTTTATTTTGGAAAATAAAAAACACCTTCTCACTATAGTTCACAATTATTTATTTTAAAATTTAAGTAGTTAATTCAGTAAAAGATTAGTTTAAGTATTTATAATTAAGTTTAGTTAGTACCACTTAGTCCACTAAGATATTAATATATGTCCACTTTTATTAACAATTGCACTCGATTAATATTCTTTTGCGTTTTCTACCGCATCCACGTCAGGCGCGTATCCAGACCTGTAGCCTGGGGGGGGTCACAACTAAAATGTTCGAGTGGTGAGAGGAGGGGGGGGGGGGGGTTGAAAAGTAGGAAGAAGTCTCTTTTAAATTTTTTTATCATATTTAAGTTATTATAATACAAAATCCAATTTTCGATTCGATTTGGAAAACCTATTAATAATATTCTCTACATCAATGTCGATCTCAGGGTGGACATTAAGAAGAGCGAGTCCCGATAACCGCTCTTCACCCATGCGACTGCTGAGCCACGTTTTCAGGCGGCGAAGGGTTGAAAAGCTTCTTTCTGCTGTGGCTACGCTTACTGGTAGCGTGGCCAAGACATGAAGAAAAGCGTGTATAGTGGGGTACAAGTCCTGGTCGCAAAATTCCAGTACTTCTACCACTGATTTAGGTATTATGGTACCCTTATTAATTTCACGTCTCCACTTGGTGACCCACAGGGAGTACTCGCTTTTAACTCTCTCCTCAGGAAAACTGAACAGCTGCTCATATCTGGATGCGACAGAGGTTACAATTTCCATGTTCTGTCCCTCCCTTTTAGGTGTTGCCATAAAAAAATTTAGAGTTTTTTCGTATACTGTGAAAACGATTAGTCCGAGACATTTTTATTGTACTAAAAACTTCAGAATACGAAATTCTATAAAATTGGTTATAATCATTTTTTCTGTCCGACAAACCGTTCTAGAAATATATGCGAAAAACCATTTCAAAAAACAAGCTTGCCCAGAAGGGGCATCATCTAAGGTATCAATTCTAACTGTTTTACTTGTTTGTTTTTAACTCGTTGTCTCAGCTCAGTCGCACTACAATAATGCATAGCGAAGCTCTTTCCCATGCAAAGACATAAGTACATAAGTATATGACATTACTTGTTTCCTTCTAGAAAACACGAAAAATTTCCAATCTTGTTCGCCTCTGTCTTAACTTATCATTAACTAAGCTTTGCCGCAGATTATCTCTGTGACACAGCAGCGCTAAAGTTATAAATTTAGAGAAGTGCGTTATAACACCAGCATTAAACGCTGGCGTCAGCTAAACATTGTGCCCGTACCATACAAAAATCGCCCTGTGAAACTTTTACAACGTGCTCTACAGTCCAGCGCGATTTGCTTCAATTCACCGCGTAGGTGAGGTGGCACTCTTGGGGGGGGGGGGGGGGGGGGTCATGACCCCCGTGACCCCCCCCCCCCCTGTATACGCGCCTATTCCACGTTCCCTTTCGATTTTCAACTGATCTGTGTAACTCTGTCTATATAATCTACTCAAATTAGATAACAACGGAAAATGTGCAACGGTTCACTGGCTGATGCTGACGATGCAGGATTGTTGTTAACATTTATTGGATGACGATGATAAGATAAAAACTATCCTACATATATAGATATGGTAACGCTTTGGAACAACCTTTTTACACCCTATTGATAAAAAATAATAATTCTGTTAAGAGCAAGTCGGGCTTGCGCAATATTGGTTCCGTAGCCGAATTTCTTAACGAACAGTCGATGAACCGAATTTAAGTGTATATCCAAATCTAATCCAAATTTGTTTATGATAACTCAATAATATTCAAGCAGACAGTCCCTAAAATAATTATATAAGAGTTGTCTTATAAAAAAAACGATTTTTTTTTCCAGCAACTAGGTATGAGACAGATGAAAAAAGCGGCAGTTTTCCTGTCATCTGCAAGGCGTCCCATATGTGGAAAGTCTATGGAATTATATATGTGTGTGGGGGGGGGGGGGGGGGGGGGGAGGTTTGCACTTTTTCTTAAGCATATCCAGCAAAAAAACGTGAATAAGTGGCAGAAAGTAGGCAATTATCGTTTGGGATTGCCTTTATTAAGCCATTTTCGTCTAAGCATAACCTATCCATATAGTCTTCGGGTCCCAGACCACATATGCACAGTAAAATATAATTCACTAAAGTGAGTGGCAACAATTTGTGCCACACAGGTTAGGGATTTATCGATAAGATTAGGGAAAGCTCCATTTTGGAAAAAACTAAGATTTGGTTTTTATCCCTAAAATGTAGGTAGGGGTTCAGTGCTGTCGTTTGGAAAATTTCAAGAGTAGTAAAATTTGCTGCCAAAGCGCAGTACTTTCGGAAAAAAACGGAGTACACGACTACGAAATTTAATGAATTCAAATTAGAATGGCATGTCCAGAAATCATATTAAATGTGCATAAAACACCCATTTTCATTAAAATGTTTTATAATTAGATTTTTAAATTAATCTTTATATGTCTCCATTATAACATTATTTATAATTTTTTTGTATATATGTAGAAACAACTGGTTATTATTTTAAAATTTTCCCATAAATTTTTTTTTTTTTCAGTAGTAAGAATTTCTTAAGTTTAGTTGACAGCTGTTGATTTAAAAGAATCATTAATTAATAGCTTTGATTCAGATCATACTTGCATGAAGTAAAAAGGTTCTGTCATGAAAAGCTATTCTTGAGAAAAGCATACCTATGTACATAAACCAAACCAATACAGGTGTATACTAATAAAATACATAAACTTGATCATTAGTTTATTTATTTAATTATTGAAAACTTTTGAATTTTCATAATATTTGTAAGGATTTTAATACAGTCATCATGTAAAATTGTACTGACAACTTCAGATGCTTTAGTTTTATCTGCATATCAAATCTATTACAATATTTGAATCAGTAATGCACAGAAATAATTCTGATAAAGTACACCTTGCATAAAATTAAAAAAGTTATTTTGATTTTTGGTATGTCTGTCTGTCCGTTCATCCATCCTCACGATAAATCGGGTAACTCCTTCGTAGGGTTGCCATGCAAAAATTTCATTTTCCACTATGTATATATTTTGGCATTGCCTGAGAATTCGCCGACGTAGACAGCAGCAATATTGTACATAGTGCTTTCTAAAAATTGTAAATATATTGTATTTTCAAAAAAAAATGGGCTAAGTCGGGCAATCCCTTCTTGGTGTTACCATATAAAAACTTAGGATTTTACGTATTCTGTGAAAACGATCAGTACTATATGGTTGTCATATACTGAAATCCTATAAAATTGGGTGTAATCATTTTTCCTGTCCGAAGAACCGTTCTAGAAATATATGCGAAAAACCGCTTCAAAAATCAAACTTGCACAGATGGTTGACCATATGAAGTTATATACGGGAATTCATCTAGGATATCATAAGATATGGGTCTTATTGTTAGACCAATTCGAGTTTTTTACTTGTTTGCAATAACTTTAAAATATATTTTACAACACCGCCCCAATTATTTATAAGGTTGCGTGCATACAGAGAAAAATTTTTGAACGCCTTAATTTGTTTATTATGTGTATTACCATTTGTTGGCGACAAAATAGCTTCCATAGAATTTTCAAGAATGATTTCTTGACATATTTGGTCGTCGTACTCTAAGTCTGTCGTTGTACTAGAAATGATGTTTTCTTTATTATTTATATGTTTGTTGAATTTCCAGGAATTGTTTTAGATTGCCTTTGATCTTCGGATACAATCGTCATATTCATATTGCTTGTCGCAACCACTACATTTAGAAACTTTAATACTGTGTCTGCAATATTGCCAAGAATTGACTTTAGTATTTTACCTATGGACATATACTTTGGATGCTATAACACTTACTTGTCCGTTAGTGAAAGTGATTTTGCTCACATTAGATTTGTACTCTGCACTTCAGTTTTGTATGAAGTTCTGTTTCCCCGGTAAATATGGAAAATTAGTAAACTATATATCTGAAAGACATTTATTTGAGGTCATTATAAATAATGGTCGATACTCATTAGGGTCATTCCACAGGAAATCGATAAAAATTCGCAATTTCCTAACCCGTTGCTGAAAGTTAAGTAGCTCTCAGATAAGAATACAACTATTTATTTTAAGGACTTTGAAATCTTTAAAATTCGCCGATTTTTGTTCTGCTGAGTTATATTAACAAAATCATAACTTTGGTTCTGATTATCACAGAGACATGATCTTTAGGTTATTGAAAAGATGAAAGTACAATCCTTGAGGAGGGAAAATAAAAAAAGAGATGCCTTTTAGAAGAAGAAAAAATTAAGAATAATTAATATATCCTTAATCCTTGAATATCTTCAAATGCATTACCTTAATCTTTTCTTGCTTTATTTTTACTTTAATGCTGATAATGTTGTTAGTAAATGTTTTTAGAAAAAAATGTCATACAAATCTATTTTGTTAAACCTTCATCCCGTAAGAAATTTTCACCAAGGAAATAATTCTTTGTCTTCTCAATTTTGCAAAATGTATGCTCTTTAATCAAATACCACTGTTTCTGTGGAATTGTCCACAAGAAGTCAAAACCCCTATCTCAATCAGATCATGTAAACTAAACTGTTCTTATATTAAATTGTCGGGGGTCTTCATTCTACATAATATTTAAAAAATTTTTTTAAAAAAAATACAAAAATCATCTTTACTAACGAAATATTTCCTTAGTTTTTTTTTTCACAAAAGAAGACAATCTTAATCGTCGTCCCTAAAATTAGCCACAAAGATGGTGTTAGCTGTAAGTTTACTTGAATTTCGTATTTTGAAAATTGGAAACTATTCTCAAGTTTTTCCTTTGTATCACAATTCACAAATTTTATATTGTTTTATTACAAAAAAATCAACGATTTTAGAACACTTGAATTAAAGTAAACAAATGATATAGTTAAATTAAATCACTAAATTACCTTCGCCGAATCATAAATAAAAACCCAAACTTCCATGATAAATTTACTGTTAATTGAAGTTAACTTTAGTGAGAAGGAACATGAAGAAAATAGGACATACAAAGGAAAAGGCAAAGAGCATAATGACATTATTAGATAGGTGTAATAGGCTAAAACAAATCAGATTACACTTTAGTGCGCTGCGCGCCAACACTGAAGAAAATTATAAAACATGGATGCGCTAGCTCTTAGCTGCTGTTTGGCATATTTCATCAACTACAGCGTAGTACCAAACCAAATTTTTAAGCCGGACTCGTTAATAGATTTTATTACTACAATGTACTACGAATGTAGGTATAGTTTTAAATGAAGGTGAATAAGACCTTTTAGATTATTTGCTAACAACATATATATAGGAGTTCTAAGTATGAAGAAATGAAAAGCGGAGTACTTTTATAAAAGGAGTAGTACCGGAGTACGCTATTAGTTTTCGGAGTACAAATACTCCGATCGGAGTACAAACGACAGCACTGTAGGGGTTTCTCCTTCAAATGCAGGGAATTTTGGTTTCCCCCCCCCCCCCCCTAAAATTTAAGGAATATTCCCTAAAATGTAGGGAATAGATGATGGCACCGCTCAACTCTCCACCATAGGTGAAGCTGATAGAAGACCACCCCTTTTAAAAAACATAAGAATGAGCTGAATAGCTAACTAAGTAGTATGAAAGTTATATATTGGTGCACTGGGCACGCCTAAACAAAATATTGAAAAGCAATATATGACTTGTTTTCAAAAACAATGTGTGAATTATATAAACGAAAATATGTTTCCATTAAAAATGAATGTTCTCTTCCTCATATCCAAAAGTGCTAATATTTCGATAATTTTAAGTACTTTATAGGTTTTCTATTGCCAAATACCTAAATTCATTGAATATTCCATTGATTTTGGGAAATTAAACCGATTTTCCCTTTCTATAAGAGAAAATTACATTTATTTGTAGGGAAAAACGTGTCTTAAATTTAGGGAATAGTCCTAATATTTTTACAGTGTGGGACACCCTGTATAACTCAATGCATAATATCAAAATTTCAGCTTTAGCAACCCTGAAGATATGGGAGAGGGTGATATTTCTTCGCCCATCTTGGGTTATATCTTTATAAGCATTATATTAAAAATTGTGAAATTTTTCTTGGAATCCTTGGAAGTAGCGCAAGATACAAAAAATTTTTTTTAGATGGCCCAACTCACCACCATAACAAATTTAAAATTTTTATTTTTTTAATCTTTGCCTGTCGATTCATAACATCTAACATTTTGCCAAATTTCGGATTCATATGTTGCGCCATTTTCGAGAAAAACGCCTGTGCGATCTTTTTTTCTCCTTTGTTGTACGGAATCTTAAAAACACATTTTTCCATGCGTTTTCCTATATAAAAATGATACTCGTAGGTATATATGATGTTAAAAATAGTTCCAAATGCGTTAAAAAAAGTGATTACTTTTGAAGCCACGAGATTTTCCAAATATAGTTGGCAGCATCCATCAGATATCTTGCCTTCACGCCCTGTCATTTGGGACCTTTCTGAGTAGTTTTAACTCAGAGAGAGCTCTCCTTCCACCGCAACCGCAGCGATGACCAGAGTTACATATGGTAAATGCGTGTTGTGGTCGTGATTAGCCCGGAGACCACCGGCCCACGACCACCGGCTCATCGGGCTAGCGTCCGATCACCCGTCCTCCCAGTTCGGGTCTGTACAATAAACTGATGAACGGGGTAACTTTTTCGCAGGTTGTAAAAATGGAAAGATGTGTACCAATACGTTTATTTTACGCTTCTGCTTGTGCATTTTTCATTTTCCATATTAATAAGAAAAATCAGCAAATTAAAAAAAATTATCACTTAGTTTTGATTATAGTGAATTTTTTTTTTTTTTTTTTAACCCTTAACTACCTACCCCCAATTTTCGTCATGGTGACCGCCGATGAATTATTGTAGCTCTGTTTCTAAATCTTGGAGACGATTATGGGAAATGTGAATAAATAAAAGTCATGTCTAGGAGCGTCTTAATTGTTGTAATAAAATAAAAAAGAAAAGGAAACACTGGATGAAGTGTAGAAAAAGTACATGGAAGCACACTGACGTACGTTGCAAATACAAGCCGCATACTTTCAATTCGAAAAGTCTTTGCGGTCATGGTGACCGCTTGTAGGTAGCTAAGGGTTAAACCAAATTTGTTTTTAATTAAATTTTTGTGGTACTGTAACACCCAACACGGCCGCTAAAAATGCTGTTAAGGTTAAGATAATATAAAATTTGAAAAGTGAACTGTCAAATAAATGTCATTTCAAGGCCGAAATACAGTGCGAGCCCACACGACTTGGACCAAGGGCGCACCGAGAGGGGGGACGAACGGGACCGGTCCGTTTCCAGAATGTCAGTTTTCTGTTCTGAACATAATTTACAAATTATACGTATAAAATGTGTTCTGTATATTATTACAAAGTCCGATAAAATAAAATAAAACCTTTTAATCTACAATAGCAGTCCTTAAGTGCTCAGATGGGTGCAGGGCGCGATTTTGGAGCCCTATTTGTCCGACTCGTCAGGACTTGGGACACCTATACCCCCCCCCCCCCCCCCCCAGGCAAATCCTGGATGCGCCACTGACTTTGACTCAGCCGACGTTTGGTAACTTCGGCTTAGGGAACTTTTGTTTAATACAGTGTGAGCATTGAAAACTGTTATTTCCTGACATTTTTTCTTTCTAGATTTCTATAATCGCAGCATTTTAAGTTATAAAATTAACTCCACATCTCGCACCACCAAACTCTAATCAACTTTTCTTGAGAACACACTTCCGAATTTACTAAAACCAAATCAACTGCTGGCTGTAAATAACGGAAATCCTGTTACCAAATGTCAAAGATGGGCTGGAGTAGAAACTAGAGCTACAGCAGCGTTTGTTCAGCATAATGGGCGCAGTCGACTTTACCATTAGAATTTTGCCCAACTACAGAAACTGTCAAACGCCGGCTGCACTAAAGCTCTAACTGTGTTTCGGCATTCACACATTCATCAAATTATAGATTGCGTTCAGGTTCACTCACTCACACCCCTTTGTTCATCATTGCAATAATTCGGAATGTTATGTTAAAGTATAATTAAAGCAGTTATTTTCGCTGCCCGGGGACATTTCCGGGAACAATATTTTTCCCAGGACAAGTTTTCTGATTCGGCTACTGTTCCCGGAAAACGGGAAGTCATGGTATAAGAATAGCATCGTTGTAAAGTAGATACCTACTCGTGAGCACTGCCCGAATGAAACGTTAATTTGTGTTGTCAAGAGTAAAACATAACCCCAAATTTCTGTTTTGTTTCTGTATAATTATGACAGTTCTGTCAAATTTCATCTATATCTGACATTTCAATAACTGCACTTAGTACCTACCTAGCATCCAAATCCACTTAGCGGAAAATTCTTATGAAATTAGGCAGACAAAAGCATGAGCAGTTGTGAGTAGGCAGGAGGAGTACTACCTGAGGAGAGTACTTTACACAGCTAATTGTCAATTTTTCATTTTAATTTTATTAGAATCCACCCCCCCCCCCCTCAGTTGAACAATATTCGAAATATTCCAAAACAAAACTAAACTTTTGTTCCGAATTCCGCCCGTTTCAATATTACCCACCTACCTAGGTACTATATAAAAATTGTTTCGCGCAATTCATTTACAAAATATGAGGTAGGTAGTTAGGTACCTACAACAAGGGGTAAAGTACTTGCTTAAGAAAAATAACTGTTTAATGGGTGCATACCCTTACTACGCCTATAATTAATAACAAAATAATAAAATTGATAGTCATCATGGTTGCCATTTTGTGAACTTAACTTTGCAGAAACAATGGTGATGCAAGGTAAATAAATAAAGGGCGAAAATGTTTTTTTTTTCTTTCAAAAAAAAAACGGGTTGTATATACATACATACCTACACCTCTCCTCTAGACTCTATACATCAAAACCAAATCCGCCCACCCAGAGCTATATAGGCTTGTCCTTGTCCAAAAATTTTAATTGCTTCCATCCAACTAATTACCACCAACGCATAATGATTCTCTCTCTTGAAAAGGTGGGGTCTCTTCCATTTCTGGAGCTATTGCGGATATATCTTGTCGCACTTACTTATAAGACCTCGTCTCTATTGGTGTGCATCTCTCATTTGCTGATTTTCGTAAATGCCCTTTTTAGGTAAGTTCCGAATGGCTACATTATATCGTATCTGGATGATGATGCTGCTGCTGCTGCTGGGTACAAAAAATGGGGAGAAAGAGAGGAGGAAACTCCAGCCTTGTATATATATGTATATATATATATATATATAGCTATGTAGGTACATAGTTTAACTTTTCCTACTTATAGTTAACTCATTTTTCGTATACAAGATGCACTGCAGCACCAGCAGCATCAACGAACAACCGATGGATGCACTTGCATACATATATATTGTATGTATGTATATATGTATTGCCTCTGTGTCCTGTCGCCCATCATCAACATCATTTGCTCGCTCCAGCAGTAATTATGTATATGTATATCATCCCTTTTCTCCGTTTTTTTTTGTTTTGTTTTTTTTTTGCAAACACACGAACAGAATTGCGCAAAGCATGGAGATTTGTATAATCACACTCTCGCGCACTCTTTGAAATTCCAAAGCGTTTCTGTCGTCGCGTCATTTTTCGACGCCTCGAATATTTATTGTAGTTCCATTGAATATATATATATAAAAAACCTCAGCTCATCATCATCATCATCATCGTCACGACGACGATCCCCAATTCTCATTTTTGGAGCACACTACAACCCCCTCCCTACCATCATACCAATACTTTATACTTACTGGCTGTCTCTTAAAAGAGATTATTGCTCTTAAATAAAGAGAATTAGTGTGTACTCTATATTGTTGACTGACTGATTACTTACTGACTGTGTTGTTACGGGAGGGGAGCACCACAGTAAAAGCAGCAGAATAGAGCGAATCAGAGTTTTCGTTGCAAATTAAAATGATTTCGAGCATATCTCTCCGCTCCGCCGCTGACCAAAGTTGCATGCAATCTCTTTGCTAAAAATCATATTGAGATGAGCAAGCAGCATAGTGACGGTAAGGAAGGGGTAGGTGTACTCATAATTTTGTGTGAGACTGAGAGTTTTTTCATTTAGTTCATTGCAATTGCATATGGTTCTTGGTGGGAAGTGGTGGGGGGGGGGGATTTATTAGGGCAGAAAAGAAAAGGCGAGTTCTTTTTTTGCATCAATACCTTGAACACCCACCACCGTTGTAGTTTACTTCTTCTTGGAGCGAGTGGAGCTCTTGTCACTGTTTTAGATTGGCGCTCTTTTCTGTTTATGCCTTTTCTTCATCACACATTGCTCACAAAATTTGTGCTATTTTGTCTCTTACCGCCGCCGTCGGATTCTTCTTGTTTTTTCTCCAGCAATTTTTCTCCCTAATGAGAAATCTCCCATTGCAGCAGCAGCAGCAGCAGCAGCACTCAACTCACTAAGAAAATTTTCTTTAGCAAAGATGTGCTGCTGATGTCGCTTGTATGACTGCACCGTTGCGTCGCGTCAGTTGTTACCACACCGATTTGATCATTTTAATTTGCATTTTGCACAGACTTTTTGGATCATTGAAGCTTGGGGCTGGAGTAAAGCTGATGAACGGGACTATGTCTGTCATTTATAGAAGAAAATATATAAAGAAAAAGAAGAAAAAGAAAAAGAAAACTGGGGAGCAGCGCTATAATATAAATGTAGCATTTCTTCTTAAATGTGGAGACTACAACAAACTCCACAACCACCACATCATCATCATCATCAGCATCATCGTCGTCGTTGTTGTCGTTGTCGTCGTGTCATCATCATCAACAGTAGCAAGCAGCAGCAGCAGCAGCAGCAGCAACAGCAACAGCAGCAACAGCACCATCAGCAAAAGAAGTATAGAAACTGAGCTAAAATAGAGGAGCGCCAGCAGCAGCAGCAGCAGCAGCAGAGCAACAGCAGCAACAGCAGCAGCAGCAGCGAACTGGAGGAACTGGAATGTGTGCAAACGAGTTTTCAGCGCTGATTGGCTCCACACAACAAATGTGACGACGATTGGTTGTTTAAAAACCGTCGACTGAATGCGCGAGAGAACGACCAGAGTATGCAAAATAGACTCCGCCTGGCGAGGAGATGTAGAGAAAAATGTTAATGTGTAATACTATACCCACCCTTCAGAGCCCCCCTTAAAGATTTGGATTCATATCTTATCTATCTCTTCATAACAAGTGTGATAGGTATTTGTGTGTATATATATATATAGGTACATATATGCCGTTATATATATATACTTAAGGTTTCACAACCTATTTAAATCAGCTTCTCTTCCACTTTTCGTTGTCGTTTTTCCTTCCTTCTTGCCTTGAATAGCTAAAGGTAAGGATCCAAGAAGTATCCACTCAGACCTCCCTTTGAAAAGCCATCATCTTCCTTTACTTCTAGGCATCCCATAAATTTTCTTTTCTTTTTTTCCCCGGTTTTTGTTTTTTTTTCTCCATATATTTTTCTTCATTTGTCTCCTGGTTATAAGCTTACTTGAAAATCTTTAGTCCGGGCATATAGAGATAAAACGAAGTGGGAATAATTTTCTGTTTTTTTTCTTTTTTTTTTTGCTATTATCGTATTCTTTTAAGAGTTTGTAAATTTTATCTTTTCAAAATTATGCATACATACATATATGGGATGTATGTATGTGTGTTTGTATACCTTTCAACAATTATTGTAGGTACCAATTTGAAAAGGATAAGAACGTAATTGATGATGGCTTCAATTTAGGCAACAATATTTCTAGCCTACAAATGTGTGATGGATTGATTACAGCACAGGATTTCAATTCAGGATCTTAGAGAAATTAAAAAAAAAAAAAAACAACTTTCCTAGATACCTAGACCTACCTATATCAGCGGCGCACGTATCTAGGTTGAAAGATTTGGGGGAGCGAACATATTGTTGGAAATCGGCTTAATTACTCTAAAGAAACGGTTAAAAAAAAATCTTGGAATAGTTTCTATATAATATTTTTAAGGTTGTATAGGGTAAAGTCATCTAATGTCGGACACTTTCGAGGAAATCTGTATCTATTGAATGAATTAGTATTATGGCTTAAAACTGTATGTTCTTGCATTATTTACTGGTGTTCTATCTTGCACCAATACAAATAAATATTTTGCTGCTATAAAGTTAAGAATAAGCACTACAATCAGGGCTGCCAGAAAATTTTCAAAAATATCGCCCAATTCCTGATAAAAGGTAGCCCAAAATAGCAAATTTTTCCAAACTGTAGCCCGATTTATCGCAAGACAACATATTCTTAGATTCAAATGTTTTATTTATAAAAAAATATATATGTATGTATGTATGTACATACTAAGCGCATGTCGATAAACATTAAGTTTCATTATCAATGGCTTCAAAATCATCAAAGTTCATTTCAACTGATTGAATTTGATTTTTATAATTTAAGGTGCTCATTTTCCTCGCTAAAGCATCTGACACCTCAAAGTTATTACAGCACAATTTTTTTGAATGTAAATGAAGACGAATCCTCATTAAAGCGTCACGAGCACCCAAGTAACAATTTTTGGTGACTGAAGGTGATGGGTAGTTTTATAAGGGGTATATAATGGTTTCTCGGTTATATAAGACTTTCAGTGGTTATATAAGAGTTTTATAATATTACCAATTGGTGACGTAGTTATATTAGAGTTTTTTAAGTTTACTAATGGTTACCGTGGAAGTAAGTTACTTAAGGTTTTATAAGTTGGTGATGAAAATGTTTCCATCACCGGTCTATATAAATTAGATTAACCATTACTAGAAGGTATATAAGTAAGTTTTATAACTGTTTTCGTCATCACGTTATATAACTTATTGGTAATAAGAGTTTATTGCTGTGGTTATGTGGTTACCCTTATATAACTCGACAACATTCAGTAATTAAGGTGACTTTAATAAAAATTGGGAACTTTCGGTAATATACATATACCCACTATAAAATATCGTAAAATTTTTTGGTGGCACTTTCGTAACTACGGTGACCGTTATAAAAACAAATTACTATTAGTGTCGAATGGAGCCATTATAAAACTGTTTTTATTTATATAACATTATATAACCAAAGGGTATATAAAAACACTAACGTCTGTTCTTTGTGACTATAATTAAGATATGTAACATTACCAAAAGTTACATCTTATGATTAAAGGGTAGTTCCTTTAGTTTATATAATATTTCTAGAAGTTTTATAATGGTAATTTGTTCATTTAAGTACAAGCCGCCATTTTTTCATCTCTCAATTGCAGATAAAAAAGAAAATGTCGGTTAAGCCAATTTTTTAAATTGCAGATATATGGCTTCCGTTTTATTTTTATATGAAGAAAATACATCTTTTTAGGTACATAACATTTCTAAAGTATGTTATGTAATTTTCTGAATTAATGTCACATAAGTGAAAATCTTAAATTTTGTCATATTTAATTAAAATTATTAAAAATTTCTTATTTTTGGAGGAGTTTGTATTTTTTAGAAGTATCTGTAAAATTTTAATTGCAGCTGAATTTCACCGCGTACATGCCGAAACATTGTAATTCTAAAATGTAAAAATATTAAACCCTGACATTATAAAAATGCAATACAAAAAAAATTTCGAAATTCTATGAATATTTGCATTGTATTGTTTTATAAAGGTAACGAAAAGTAATTTCCCTAAAATTTCAATCACTAAAAGTAATCAGTCTGAGAAAATTTTAAGCGTTGTGGAAACGTTACGATCACCATTATAAGCAAAGTTTATAAAGGTAACCGAAACATTACCGCAACCACTGCTATGACCAAAATAAATTAATCGAGAGCACCTTGGGTTATATAAGGGTTATATAAGAAGTTATATTAAGGTAACCAGAATATTTTGGTTACTCATTTTATAAAACTTTTAGTTATATAACGTTACCTAAATCAAGTCACGGTAACCTTTATATAATCCTCCATTTAAGCTCTATAAGGGGTTTATAGTGGTTACAAAGACGTTTCGAGTACCAGTCTATATAACTCAAGTTATATAATTGGGTAATTGAAACCTTGCGGTTACTACTATATAAAAAAAATTGTTTCTTGGGTATATCAGCGGCGCACGTATCTAGGTTGAAAGATTTGGGTAGCGAACATATTGTTGGAAATTTTTTCAATCTGCTGAATAAAAACTTTCGGCTTAATTACTCTAAACAAACGGTTAAAAAAATCTTGGAATAGTTTCTATAATATTTTTAAGGTTGTATACTAGGATAATGTTAAAAGGTATGCGTGTAATTGTTTACATCATCAATTACATAACTCACTGACTAATTTAGAATATACATATTCAGAGCTGGGCAAGTATTTACCAAAGAGAAAGTACTTAAGTACAAGTACAAGTACCGAAGGCCTGAGTACTTCAGCGTAAGTACAAGTACCGCCTGTATGAAAAGTACTTGTAACTATGTAGTAAGTCTATAAAAAGTACTGAATACTTTTTTAAGTACTTTTTGAAGTACTTTTTAGAATCTTTGTATACATTGGCAGTAATAGTAACCAGTGGCTACTATTTATAGTTTTTTATATTATATATTGCTACACTCATAAAAACTATTAGAGATCCGCCCAAGCACCCATTGTCTGTTGCCTACAATAATGTATAAAAATTCTAAGAAAAAATTGAGGCCTTTTTCCCTAACATCAAATCGAGGCATCGTTAATCTTATATTGAAGCGAGGCATTGCTTGCTTAGCCTTGGTTATGTGCATGGCCGAGTGTTGATATTCAGCCGGTTTGCACCGGTTCGACCAAATCGGTTGTTAAAAAAATCAGAATTTTGCGAACCAGTTCTCAAATAACTCAAAATACTAAAATGAAACTTGAAAATGTTGTGAAATATACATTTCTCTAAGAAGTTTATAAAAAAGGAGCATGAGAGACATTAATAAAATTAGGGGAAGGGGGGGGGGGGGGCAAAACCGTGTACCGGGGCAGAATCGGGCGTTACGCTTTTTGCGAAAATGAAAGATATTTAATGAGCATGGTCCTCAGTATTGCGTCAGCCGTGCTCTTGGACACATCTCTCTTGAACATTAGCCTCGTTCGGCAAGTTTTTTATACTTTCTTCCACAAAACCGGTTTTGAGAGGTAAGCGATCTTTTTTTTATGTGCTTTTGTTTTGCCTGCACTCATAATTAGAATCGTTCTCTGATCGTAGCACACAGCTAAATCCATTATTGGGGCGTGTATTTTTATAATAAGTTTGTGTTAGTACGCACAAGAGTGTTTTATACTGTTTTATGAACTTTCTTTCGACAAAAGCCTGTGGGGCAAAATCGGGTTGTGTATACCCGGTTTTGCCCCAAAGGGGAAATTTCCCATTGTCCGATTATACTCCACTGATTTTCCTGCTTTTGTTATTGCTACTGTAATCCATTATTACTAACAATAAATTTTAGATGGTACGGAAGTATGTTAGGAAAACGCAACGGCAGAATTGGTCGGAGAATAGCATGCAAAGTGCTATCGATGAAATATTGAGTGGTAAAATCGGATTTAAGAAAGCCGCCCAAGCGCACAACGTTCCTCAATCAACATTAGAAGATAGGGTGAGAAAAGTGAAACAGGGTGTGATATCCATCGATAAGGCTGCGAAGAAAGGTAGAGAAAGCTTATTCTGTTTATTATTTATTTAGCAAAAACTAAAGTAATATTCCTTCACAAAGGTATGGGAAAATTCAAAACTGTTTTTACAGCAGATCAAGAAGAACAGCTCAAGGTTTATTTAAAAACAATGGAGGCAAGATTATTTGGGCTGACTACAAAGGACCTGCGACGTTTGGCCTTTGAGCTAGCAGAAAGAAACCATCTTACACATAATTTCAATCGGCAGAAAGATATGGCGGGTTCTGATTGGCTTAAAAATTTCATGAAACGGCATCCTACTTTATCACATCGAGCTCCTGAACCAACATCGGCCGCAAGAGCTATGGGTTTTAATAAGCCAGCGGTGGATAGCTTTTTTAAACTTCTCTGTGAGCTTATGGACCAATACCATTTTACCCCAGACAAAATTTTTAATGTAGACGAAACGGGAATATCAAACGTTCCGAAAAGTCAGTCAAAAATAATTGCTGAAAGGGGTCGTCGCCAAGTCGGTGTTTTGACTTCAGGTGAAAGAGGCCAGCTCATAACTGTTGAAATTTGTTGTTCCGCTGCCGGCCACTTTGTTCCACCTTTAATGATTTTCCCTAGGAAAAGAATGAAAGATGAGCTAAAGGACGGAACACCGCCGGGGACAAAAATAGTGTGCCATGAAAGTGGGTGGATGCAGGCTGAAATATTTGTGCAGTGGTTGAAGCATTTCTGCAAACACATAAAACCATCAGTTGACGATCCCGTACTTTTATTGCTAGACGGCCATGCGACCCACACCAAAAACTTGGAAGCAATTGATTGGGCGCGAAAAAATGGGATTATTTTGTTGTGTTTTCCCCCACACTGCACGCATCGCTTATAACCCTGCGATGTAAGCTTCATGGGACCACTAAGCGCATATTACAGCCAAGAAGTTAAAATTTGGCTTCGTATTAATCCTGGTCGTGTTGTTACTCAATACCAAATTGGGAAACTCTTCGGTACTGCATATTCTAAAGCAGCTACTCTTCAAATTGCTATTTCAGGCTTCCGGAAAACAGGAATTTGTCCAACGAATCCCAACATATTTTCTGACCATGACTTTTGTCCTGCCGAAACAACTGACAATGTGCTACCTGCTGCTGTTTCTACTGTTTGTGCAAAGGAAGTTCCTCCCACTACGTCAGACCGAATAAATTATACTGAACCGAATAATCGTCGCATTTCAGTGGAAGAATTAGTCATCGATCAACAACCATCAACCCCGTCAAGACTTTCTAGATTGCAAAGTTCCGTGGTTTCTTCAAGACCAGGACCTTCGGGGTTGAAACCCCAGCTTTCATCTCCGAAACCGGGACCTTCTGGCCTACAAAAGAAATTTGTGTCTCCCGAAGATATTTCTCCTATCCCAAAGGCTACCATGATGAAGATTTCGAAGAGAAGAGGAAGAACGGTGATATTAACCTCCTCCCCGTATAAGACAGAGCTTCAGAATAATTTAGCACAGAAGAATAAACGCAGTAAGGCTAAGGTCACAGAAAAAGATGACAATTGTTTATATTGCCAAGAGCAGTATTCAACAACCAAAAAAACAGATGGATGGATTCAATGCCTTGCTTGTCGCCTATGGGCACACGAAAGCTGCACATGTTTAAAAGAAGAAGATTTGAGCGACTTTAAATGCGATAAGTGCACAAGAACTACTAAGCCCGGTATTGCCCCATACGGCACACGATCCTGCCCCATACCCCGGGGCAAAACCGTTTTTTGAGACTGAAATGTTTCTTTTTAAATTTGTGACTGAATTGTTTTTTATTTTTTACTTTTTTGTCCTGTAAACATTGCTACAGAATGTGCAAATAAAACTGCATATCCAAAATAAAAAAACAATGATTTTCTCAATATCTATAACGAAATACCTCTTAAGTACCCGACACTGCCCCCCCCCCCCTTCCCCTACATTTTATTGTGTATTTCCCTTTGCCAGATGAATTACTAAAGTTTTCAAAACAAAAGCTTATCGAGCTATATGTAAATAAATAAAGCTCTGGAATAACGAAAAAAAAAAAAAAACTATAACTAATCTTACGATACAGTAGATGAATGCCCTTATGCAATTTCGTCAGTTTCTGTGCAAGTTTGATTGTTAAAGTGGTTTTCGCATCTACATATTTCTAGAACGATTCGTCCGACAGCAAAATATGATAACAACCAATTTCATTTGATTTTATATGCAAAAAAAAACTTTTCAGTACAATAAAAACTTCTAGGAATGATCGTTTTAAAAGTATACGTAAAAAAGATACATTTTTGTATGGCAATACGATTTTTGAAATAATATTTACTATTTTTGTACAAAAATTGCAGTTCTCTAATTAGTCTCACATTAAATATTAAAAAAATCATGCAGTTCATATTATATACATGGCTGGCAGTGAATGTGACTAAATTTTGTCTCTTCTTAACTGCTTTCACTAAATAATACGAGTCAATTTTTAATACAGAGGTTTTGCTATCTAAATCGAAAGTGGCAGGAAGAAATCTTCTTATCGCATGCATATAATTTTGCTAAGTAGGTACCTACCCTCCAGGAAAGCATAGAGGTTAGGGATCGGCATTATTTTAGATGTGAATAGATAGCTCTGTTTAATGAACTCGAAAAAAGTTCGGAGCAGAGCAGAGCAGAATAGCTCAACTTAGGTTAACTGTCAAATTAAAAGTAGAGCAAAAATGTGCAGAAATGAGCAGAAAGCTTATTAAATACATTTTTCTGAAATTTTCTGATATCTGTCAACAAAAAAACTGAATTATTTTTGAACTTTTACCAGAACTCTGTCAACACAATTTACGGGGGGGCTCTTAAATGCTTGCTCTAAGTTACTCCTTCGAAAAAAGTTGAGCAGAAAATCTTGCTTTAGGTCACTCTAGTTCACTTTAGAACAGAGTCATTAAACACAGTTCAGTGCACATTAGAGCACTTTAGAGCAGTGCTCTGAATTGATTTCTGCTCTTTTCTGCTCTAGAGTAACCTGCTCTGTAGAGTAACCAATAGCACAGTTCATTAAACAGACCTATATTGTATACGAATGTGCCCGTACAGGGTGATTATAATTCTTGCGATAAATTCTTTTTCTTTTAATAACTTTTTTTGTTGTTGTATTATGTATGTTGAATGATGCCTATTAAAAAAGGCTGTTATGAAACGCCTCATAAGGAATAAAGCTGTCACCACATTAATTTAATACTGCTCTAAAGAGCCGATTGGGCACTGTCATAAACAGGGGCGGATTTCCCTATAGGCCGAGTAGGCCCGGGCCTAGGGCGGCAGATTTAGGGGGCGGCAAAATGTTTGAATGATTTTTGATTTTTTCTTGTAGTTGCGGGTATTTCATTACATTTTTATACTTTTTTGTTTTTTTAAATAAAATAATTCGTTGGAAAGTGTTATTTTTAATTCTACTCCATTTTTTTCAAATCTACTCCGATTTATGAGGCAGCCTACTCCGCTAATTCTAGCCTGGGGTCCCTTCACTGGATATAGATCATTCAATTTTTCGTGTTTTACACGGAGTAGGGGGGCGGCAATCTTCCATAGGCCTAGGGCGGCCAAGTGATCAAATCCACCCCTGGTCATAAAGCCAGATCTGGTAACGCTATGACGATGTCTTTATCACCAAAGTTATGACGTCAACTTAAAAATGGATTCTAATTTTTCGATTTTTGTAAATTCGAATGCAATTTTTACCCTTTCTTTTATATTTAAAACAAACTACCTAAAGTTGCGGGGCTCTTGGAATTGGATTCTCTCCTAAGTTTGAATATTTTCCTTTTAGTTTATTTTATTATTTTTAATTTAATTTAATTTTAATTTTTTTATTTATTGGGTTTCGAACTCTTTAAAACCAGTCTGAACTTTTCTTAAGATTTTAAAAATTTGTTGTCATTGAAAACAAGCCTTATAAAAGATCTGACACAATTATCATTAGGATTACATGGTCGAGAAGTGACGACAGTAAATAGAGCATAATATAGACTAATTCGAAGGTGCATAAGAGCAGTGGGTAGCTAATGAAAGTAAATAAATAAAGGAACTAATGAATGTTTGTAATATAATCAAATCAGACGCTTATAAACATTATTATTATTTCATTCAGAATAAATGTGTTCGTTTGCCAAGCGATATGTTAATTCAAGCTGTTATAGACAACATAAAAAAAAAAAGTGAAAGTAATTATTTGATACCAATTTTTTTAATGTATTGAATCCTACTACATATATATGGCGAGGAAATCTTTTATTTTCGCCTAGGCTAGAAAACGAGAAACAATTAGAGAATTTGTTCACGCTATTGAAATTTTCTATCTCGAGAGTTGGTTGATTCTAAAAAAAACCCACATATTCCTGACATATATTAAAAGGAGCCAGGATGTTTCAAAAGTTGTTTCAATTAGTTTGGCCGAAGTTGGACGACCGTTCAGTGTGATGATGAACATTATGGAAAAACTGAAAAACGAAATTCCTTGATGATTGAAAATTTTTCACATTTTATGACAACAAATCTGCTTGGAAAACCTTTAACAAATTGAGATGGAGCACGATTGGTAAATTCGTGGTTACAACATGGCCACCACACCATAAATCTGAAGATAGAAGACCAAAAAAAGAAATGTGCTGAAAACTATTCTGAAAACTAATAAGCTAACTGGTGCTAATTGTAATACTATAGTAATCTAATTTGTATCCTTAAAATTCTTGGTCTTAAATATAAATGTCATGATGAGCTCGCTCATTGAATTTTATTAGTTTTCTTCTAACCCTTTTGATATATTTCCGTTAAATGTTTTACATTATTAATAACACTCTATATATCCAACGTTATAACGTAGCTTTAACATGGAGCTTTTTCAAAAAAATGTTCTTTAGTAATTTATTTTGTTTAATACTCGAAAAAGTATTTTACCTCACTATATTGAAGAATTAGAAACGTAATTGGATAAACGAACCGGTTGTTAAAAAACTTTGAATATCAGCACTATACAGGGTGTTTCCCCTTAGGAGGTCCATAGAGCGGGAGGTGATAGTACTCACCTAGACAAACCAAAAATTGTATGGCAGGGGGGGGGGGGGCAATATCAACCGTTCAGGAGTTACAGGGTGATTCATAAAAAAAGCTAGGTTTTCACAAAACACCCTGTATATTAAAAACTACAGGGCGTATGGTCACAGTTAAGGGCTCACTGTATGCAGAGCTTTATGGCCTTTCCAACGACAGCTCAACCAGCCCCATACCCCTCTCCCCTCGGAAGTTATGAAGGTCTAAACTAAAAATTTCGGATTTTCTTTCCTTTTTTTTTTACTTTGACCTCTATTATTTTTGCAAACAGGTCGTTAACATAACTTTTTTTTATAAAAACTGTAAACTGTAGACTCTCCCCTTTAAGTTGACCTATTACACCATATGTGTTAACTGTATCGGTTAAACAGTTATTAACTCATAACCTATTCAGGTCACACCGAAATTAGACGATATTTTTTAAAATGACGTGCTAAGGGAACAAATTATCGTTGAGAATAGGTTTGAAAATAGGTTTGAGAATAGGTTTAGAGCTAATAACTCTTAAAGGGCTTCAGATAGGACATTGGGCGTAATAGGTCATATTAAAGAGGAGAGTCTACAGTTTACAGTTTTTATAAAAAAAAGTTATGTTAACGACCATTTTGCAAAAATAATAGAGGTTAAAAAAAAAGGAAAGAAAATCCGAAATTTTTAGTTTAGACCTTCATAACTTCCGAGGGGAGAGGGGTACGGGGCTGGTTAAGCTGTCGTTGGAAAGGCCATGCAGCTCTGCATACAGTGAGCCCTTAACTGTGACCATACGCCCTGTAGTTTTTAATATACAGGGTGTTTTGTGAAAACCTAGCTTTTTTTATGAATCACCCTGTAACTCCTAAACGGTTGATATTGCCCCCCCCCCCCCTGCCATACAATTTTTGGTTCGTCTAGGTGAGTACTATCACCTCCCGCTCTATGGACCTCCTAACCACCCTGTATAGATCACGAATGGAATGGGTTTAACCGAGTAGGCTAATAATTTTATGTAATGTAAATTTAATATATTAATTTATTAAGCATATAATTTGAGTGTGATGAAATCCCAATTGAATTGAAAAATTCTATTCATTTATAAGTGATAAATTTAGATAATTGAGTTCATGCTAATTCTCAACTATATTCCGTGGGTCTGCTCAGTATAAGGTTTTCGAAATATAAAAAAGTTATGTTTGAAAACATCTTGCTTAACCCTATTTTTATTACATATTATTTACATTCAAAAAAAAATATAAAGGTCCACTTTTTATAAAAAAAAAAGAAGAAAAAAGAAAACTATGCAGAATTAAATTTATTTTTTCTTCTTCCTTTGAAGTGGGAAAGTACTTCATCCATTTAAATTTTAACATTTCGATGAATGATTTTATTGACGGGGTCAAGAAAGCAATTTAAACAAAAATTAATACAAAAAAAAAAAAAAATTGGAAAAGCTAGAATATGTCCAAGACCAATTCTTACGACGATACCTTAGATCAGCGGTTCTCAAACTTTTTGAGCGGCGGAGCCCTCCAAAGGCATACAAATTTCCACGGAACCCCACTGGTTCAATCAGCCTATATATGTGCATATATATATATATATTTATTTATATGTATATATATATATATATGTATATAAATATATTTTATTTTTATTATTTTAGTTTATATAAATAAATATAAACAAAAAGAAAGAATGAAATTATTTGTACTTCAATAAAATCATTTATTTATCAACAAATAATTGCAAATATTATAAAAACAAACTTCATTGTTAGTGGAACACATAGACTTGTTTCCTATTTTTACATAGTTCTTTTATGTCTGGCTTTATAGAGGACAGTTGAATCCTCATATCAGCTTCTGCATCGAGTCTGTTGCGGTATTTGGGTTTTTGTTGCAGCATATGAAGAAAAGCCAGATTCGCACAGATAAGTCGTAGCGAAAGGAAGAAGTATTTTAACAGCTTTCATTGATAAATCTGCAAATTCTTCTCTCAAAGTGCACCAAAATTCTGGCAAAGATAGCTTTTCAAATATGGCTTGTAGTGAGGAATCTGTAATCATGTCAACGAACATTTCGTACTCCTTAGCTGTGAAAGTGTGTCTGGCCTTTTCTGAACTATGAATGGGTTTCTAATCCATGCATAATTTTTAAGCTTTTCATTCTCTCATCTGGAAAATATTGTTTGACCGAGTTTAGAATATCATCCAAATGTTGACAAATTTCATCACACAACATAGTAAGGTCATTTCCATCAATGTCTCCATTAATTTCATCGCAGAAATCTTTAAGTATTGGGAAGCTATCTAGCTCACGAGAGCGAATGCAAGTGATCCAAAATTCCAATTTCTTTTTGAAAGATTGAATTTTATCATTGGCTGTGAACACTGTTACTTGTTTTCCTTAAAGTGACATATTCACATTGTTTATCTTTGAAAAAATGTCGGCGAGGTATCCAAGTGGAAACAAACATAGTTTATCTGTCAACTTTTCTTGTAAATTCATATTGTTTTTCATGAAAAAGGTGCCCAATTCGGAACGCAGCTCGAATAGTCGAACAAGTACTTTCCATCGAGACAGCCATCGTACTTCGGTATGGAGCAGTAAAGCTTTATGAACGCTGCCCATATCTTCGCATAGAAATTTTGAAAAGCCGTGTTTGTAATGGTCGCGATTTTATGAAATTTATTATCTTTACAGACTCGTCAAGGACATTTTTAAGTGACAATGGCATTTTTTTTACTGCAAGTGCTTGACGGTGAAGTATGCAGTGGCTATTTGTGCAGTTTGGTACCATGTTCTTGATTTTTGCGACAGCGCCAGCAGTTTTTCCTACCATTGCCTTTGCACCATCAGTGCAGATATCAACACATTTTTTCCAATCTAAACCATGAGCATTAAAAAAGTTATCCACGATATTAAATATTTCGGCACCAGTTGTATTGGTTGGTTGGCAATGGTTCACACAAAAGTAGATCATCTTCAAGCAAATTTAGATGCTGATATCGGACAAATACAAGCAAGACTGCAAGTCCAGCTACGTCTGTGCTTTCGTCCATTTGTAGAGAAAAATTACAACATTGCAGACGAGATATCAATTCAGCCTTTACGTTGGCTGCTAAATCCTTAATTCGGCGAGCTACCGTGTCATTGGATAGTGGCACATTAGTTATTTCTTTTGCCAACCTTTCATCAAGCATACATTTAGCGATATCGACTGCACAAGGCTTGATCAATGTCTCAGCTATTGTATGAGCTTCGCCTGCCAATGCAATACGATAACTGACAAATGTATGATGCTTCAGTGGCCTTCTCATTGCCAGTTTTAAAAGTTGAAACAATTAGGTTTTGTCGCTTTAAGAGTTCATCATGCCTACGCATAAAATAATCAACTTTCTTATGTTTAAACTCTGGATGTACGGTTTCCAAATGGCGACGCATTTTAGCGGGTACCATAGAACTATTTGGAAAAAGCTTGCTGCATAAGACACATTGAGGCACATTATTAGCATCTACAAAACCAAGAGACAGGTAGCTCTCATCATAGTTCCTTTTCTTAGTGGCGGGTTCACGTAATATGATCGTAGTGGCAGCAGATATCTCTTTTTCTGGATTTATGCAAGTATCCACTGTTGTTTCAGTTTCAATGTTTTTGAATGTAGACGGTCCAGGTGATTGTTGAGATCCTGCAACTTTTGCTGTTCCTTTGATAAGCCAACGATCCATCCTTAACAACTTGCAGAAATTCGCTTTATAATGTATATACACCGGTAACTTTCTTAAAGGCGAACGCAAGAACGAACGAAGACAACAGTGATGCAAACTAAACCTAAGAAAAAGCTGTTTGCAAACGGCCACGCGGCAGACCGCATTAATGTCTTCCAACCATTTACCCACATGTGCGGCATGCTCGCATTTAAGAAACTAACCGTGTATAAGTAATTTATAGAAATAAATAAAATAAAATACCTCAATATTCTTCCACTTCACTTTATAAAAATTTCACTTAATTTCAGTTTGTAAGACCACTCTTGGCGCAATCTGCGGACGGTGGAGACAATGGTCTGCACGGTCCGACTTTTGACTATTTGTACCCGGCCCGGCCCGATACGATACTCAAGGCCACTCAAGTTAGCAACGCGCACACACTCACACACGCTTCACACTTTAGGACAGTGTTTCTCAACCGCTAAAAATCTAAAAAAATTCTATAATCTAAATTTTTTATTAATATATATTAATTTTTAGCGGATTTCAATTTATAATTCACGGAGCCTTTGGGGTAGCTCGGGGAACCCCAGGGCTCCGCGGAGCACACTTTGAGAAACGCTGCCCTAGATGAATGCCGATAGGTAATTTCGTATATGGGGTAATTTCTCTGTGCAAGTTTGATAGTTGAAGTGATTTTTCGCATTTACATACTTTTAGAACGATTCGTTGGACGCAGTAAAAATTATTTTAACTAACTAATTTTAAAGTATTTTTCATATTCGGAAGAACTTTTCAATATATGCGCAAAAATCAAAATAATTTTTAATTTTATACATGGGGGGTGTCCAGTCCATTTTGCGCTACTATTATTATTTCTGTGGATTACAAATGAAATAACACACTTAGTAGGGGAGACCGGGGCTAATAGGCGCACTTTTTACATTACCTTTTTTTCCAAGAGTGATTGAGGAATTTAAGAGACGGTTCCTTGAACCATAGTACTGCTTAGATGTCAGCTATTAATGTATATACATAAAACATACGTACCGTATTTTATTACATATACAGATATATTTTTAACAAATGTTAAAACTGCGACAACCTAACCCATGAAGGGGGTTACTTGGCGCACTACGTGGGGCTAATTGACGCACTATCTGGGGCTAATTGACGCACTATCTGGGGCTAATTGGCGCACATTACCTAATAGTAATAAGATCCTGGATAATGAACAAACAAAAGTATTTAAACTGAATAACTCTTTATTATAGAACAAAAATTTATTTTAATAATAGAATTTACAAAATAGTCAACATTAAATATATGTTACATAACTTTGAAATAATACTAACCCATAGGAATGGGCAGTTAGTCTACATATCATCACTTGAGTCACAATTTCCACAGCGATAAAAACAAATCGGGTATTCCAGAACAATCTTCGTGTGCCTACATGTGACAATCACTGAACCCATTTTTCTCCTGGATCACTACACGAGAAAGGTAACATGCAGTATAGACATAGCGCCTATCTTCCTCTTCAAAATCTGAGTTAAAAGTCACTGGTTTCTTTTTCGGCACAGATATTTTCCTATTTGGTAGTCTTTTTTTTCTTGCATTTCTTTTTTGTACTTCAAGAACTTTCTTTACTGGCGTGTCTGTTAAAATAGCAGATGACCGCTTGCGCTTAGCAATTTTGCTCTCTTTACGATGACCTGCCGAACATCTTATGGTGTTGAATTTTTTGAAGGGACGGAATTAGAACTAAATGAATTAGATGGACCAGCGACCGCATTATCAATACAAGCTAACGGTTGAGTTATTTGCCTTCCATCTCGAGATTCTGAAGTTCAAGAGACATTTTCTGCGGCCTCCGAACGTTCACTTTAAATCTGACCGTCACCGTATTGTTGGCCAAGATTTGGTCTGTCGGTCATATAGCTCGGCATGAAGTCGCAGTCTAGAAAAATATCAGCCTTAAATGGAAACAGACCCGTTGTTGCCTTGAAACCATTCACGATGTTAGAAGGATTAGCAGCTAAGGGTAAGGCATACGATACGATACCAGGAATGTCGTAAATTGTCATCGTTTGGCCCGTATAATTCGTCATCCACGAGTCGCATGCAGTGTTCACATATTTTTTTAAAGGCCCATACACGCTTTTGTCCACCGGCTGTAATTTATGTGAGCAATGTGGGGGAAACGATAATACTGTAACACTATTTTCTTTGCAGTAATCGAGTCCTTCTATTGATAAATGTGACTCGTGATTATCCAAAAGTAGCATTACTGGATTTGCTTTAGAAGAACGTGTATGATTAACAAAATGTCTCAGGAAATCAACGAAGTGGTCAGCTTTCATCCAGCCATAAGGGTTTGCACCACCCACACTGCCAGGTGGACCAGATGAAACGAAATTGTCTCGGTAGTGCACTCTCGGGAAAATGAAAAATGGTGGTACAGTATTTCCCGTGGCTGAAACTGCGACAGCTAGTGTCACTAAGGAGCCCCTCTCCTGAGAAGTAAATTTTCCGACTTGCTTAAACCCTCGTCTGGCAACTACATACTTTATCGGGTCTTTTTCGTGGTTGTAATTCCTGTTTCATCAACATTCCAAATGTCTCCAGGTCCCAATTTCAGATGATCTAACACTGTTTTCAGATTATTAAAAAATAAAGCAAAGTTTCCTTTATTAAAACTGGAAGCTTTTGCTAGACTTGTGGCTCTTGGAGTTCTAATTGATAACGCGGGATGTCTTTTAATAAAATGCGTAAACCAATCTGCTCCGGCAAGCTGCTTATCTACCCATGGTTCCGGTGTATTTATATCCAAGGACATAGCATATTTCCAGGCTAATTTTCTTACTTCTTTTGGTGACAAACCATAAGAAATATCGGTTGCTTTTTTAAGGTACACCTCAAGGTGCTGCTCTTGGTCATCATTGAATACCTAAGAACATAGAAACTGTATGATTAGGTAACTTTGATTGATATTGCTGGTATTTAATTTGTGAAAAAATTTGAATTCATTAGCAGGAAAATCTTGAAGTAAATATATTAATGATAAGATGATGGTTAAATTAAAACATACCTGCCGAATCCTGATGTATCCGACATTTGTAGTTGGTATTTGATTCCGACCTTCGATGTCCTGTTGTGTGACCTTGGAGCAAAACCGTGTCAGTGTCCTATCAGGTATATTGAAGTCCTTGGCAAGACTTCTTATAGATTCTTTATTTAATTTCACCTCCCTAACAGCATTATATCTGGTAGAGTTTTCCCTCTCTCGCTTTTTCTATTATAATTGCGCATTCTCCGAAATAAAAATTGCAAGCTGAAATAATACTTTACGAAAATAGGTACCCATAAGCTTTACATATTTCACTTAACATATACAAATTTATAAAACAAAAAATTAATTTTCTATAATTTACGGTTTGGGGCTAGTTGTCGAATGCGTCAACCGACCCCTAGGGACATGCGCCAACAAGCCCCATCTGTACATTTCAACATTTTGGTAACACAATTCGTGTAAATGAGTTGTCAAACATTTTGTTTTTATAAGGATTTTGAAGCTTACAGCCAGCTGAATTTCACAACAAATTAATCAACACATTAACTTTTTTACAGATATCTAACATGATAACATTAGTAGTATTAGAAAATTTTACTTACCGTGGTAAAAAACACAAACACTGTTAAAAAGTCCAGAGGTTAGAGCAAAACGTGCTATAATAACGTACACAATGGCATGGCAACTGCCTGGTCACTAGATGTGCGTATCAGTGCTGGCAATTGCCAAGTAACAAATTTAACGCGCGTTCGCCAACTTACCCCTGCGCCTACTAGCCCCGGTCTCCCCTATACCCCCTATGATTTCATCTAAGGTATAAAAACATTTTTTTTAGGGCATTTTACATATAACAATGTGTTTATCTAAAATGTCCTTAAAAGTAAACAAATAATATTTGAAATTATTTAAGCAAAACCATGAGGAGGCGCTCATGGAAAATACTAGTTACCACGTTATAATTAGTTACAACAAAAATTGTTGTTTTAACGATTAAAAACAAATTAGACTAAAAGGAGGATTTACATAATGATGGCATACATTTTTTCCAGATATTGTAAGGAGCTTATTGAAATTTAAATGCTACCAAAGTAATGAATCAGCTTGTGTGCTTTTTAGATGGCAACATGCTTTTGACTAAATGGCAATCAGGCAATTTAGGCCTTACCACAGTTGTGAAACTGCCTTGCTTAAGATAACTACTGATTTAAGAAGAGCTGCATTAGACAAACATCTTTTTAGTGTTCTTCTCTTGTTGGATTTTTCTAAAAGCTTTTGATTCTGTTAACCATGTCATTTTTCTGCGTAAACTCTCCACAGTTTTTAATTTCATCGAATCCGCAATCAGTTTAGTAACAAGTTTCCTCTCTGATAGATCCCAAGTTATCAAAATCAGCAGTAGATTATCTGATGCGTTAAAGCTACCAAATGGTGTACCACAAGGGTCAGTTTTGGGACCATTGTTTTTTAATCTATTTATTAATGAGCTTGCAGAAGTAGTAAAGTGGATGTAAAGGTACATCTCTGTATGCTGATGACGTACAGATATATTTAAGTAGACCCATAGGACTTCTGAAGGATTGCATTGAACGAGTAAATAGTGATCTCCATAGAATTCATAAGTGGTCTGCAATAAATGGATTATTACTTAACTCGACCAAGTGCCAGTGTATTTCGTTTTATAGCGGTCCTTTGTGTAAAGCAGATATTCCGCCAATATATCTAAATGGTTCTGTAGTACCTGTATGCGAAGCAAAGTCTTAAATTTTGGAGTGGTGATATCCGAAGATATGAAGTGTTATGAAAATGTCAACCCTGATGTTAAGCAAAGTCTATGCTGGTCTTCGAAGGTTATGGCTTTCTGCTAGGGTTATGTATGTCACTTGATATGAAAATGAAACTGGTTAGAGCGCTCCTCATAGTACCTCATTTTACTTATGGTAGCCTGGTATACATGAATCTGGACAGTGACTTTAAGCGTAGGGTTGAAGTAGCTTTTAACGATTGCATTAGATTCATCTTTATCTACGCAGATACGATCATGTTTCACCTTTTAAATTTAGACTGCTGGGTTGCTCCATCGATACACTTATTTAAAACGTAAAGCTCTTGTATTTATGCATAACTTGATTTACAAAGGCAGAGCTGATTACACCTGAAAGAAAATTTTGGGTTAACAACCTCACAGCGAAATTTAAACTTAATTATTCCGCGTTTTCATTGAACAGTGATGGAAAATTCTTATCTTGTCCAGATTGTGCGGTTGTGGAATTCACTTCCTGCTTGTATTCAGCTTAGTGCCTCTATTAGTGCTTTCAAAGAGAGTATTAAGTCCGTCGCATTGTAGAATGAACGAAAAAATATATAGCATCGCTACTTACTATTATCTGTCTATATTCTATTTCCATTTTCTCTATCTATTTCTATTTCTTTTCTAAATTTTTAGTAATAGTTTAGTTCTAGTTAAAAATATTTGCCAACCTGGATGTAAGTGAATTTCTTCTACTTTTGTTATTATTGTTACTTGCTTTCTGTCAATTATGGAATTTATCTCTGTTAATCACTCTTCTAGTTATACCTTCCTTTTAGTACGATAAAAGATTGTAAATCTTGTGTACATAACCAACTTGAATAAATTATTATTATTATTATTAGTCACTGCAATACCTCACACATACACTCTCCACTAGTTTTTATGGCAAAAATAGCAAATTGTCAAAATGTGGAATATTTACATCTCCAAATCAACTAAAATAAGTTTCGAAAAAGTCGAATGAAACGAATTTGTAGATGCTCTGCTTCCTATTTCTAGTCGAGGGACTACATCCGAAATAATTTGAATCCTTTTCATAAAAAAAAATATTTAAAAACTTTCAATATCAACGATATTTAATTACACATTAAAAACGAATTTTTTGACAGATAATTTAAAAAATATTTAATATCAAATTATAGTAAAACATGTTGCCAGTAGGCAAAATTGACAGATTAGTGTTTGTCAGTAGCAATGTTTTAATTCCAACACCCATAAAAACGTTGTATGCTTAAGAACTTTTTATGGGAAACAAGGTCTGAAAAAAATACAGAAGGCGTTTACTTCTTTCTTCGTCACTCATAAATAAATTTCCGTATACGATGTACTATGTATCTCCCTCTTAATACCTGCAAAAAATGCATGCCATTATAATATAAATCCTCCTCTAGATTTAATATTCCGTTAAAAATGTAAACAAAACTCAAAATACAACGTTTTTTCTAACGTTGCTTTACCTGTAGAAAAATATAACATGACAAAACCAATTGTTGTGAGCCGCTACATATAAAGAATTGTGGTTAAAAATTTAATTTATCAGATAAACAAAGGTATATGCTACATCGATGGGAGGGGTTTGAACCCCTCAAACCCTCCCTATATATACGGCTATATGTATCATCAAGTCGAGATATCGTCCATTTTAATATTCGAGCGAGACGTTACTGGTTTTTGTTGTATACTTTCTCAGTCTTGTTTTTTTGTTATTATTAGTTTGTCTTTAACCCGGGGGTTACACGAGATAGTACCTACAACTTGCATGAAACTTGCACTGCCATACTCCTTGTACGTGTAATTCCTATACTGTCATGCTGGCAGCTCAGCTTTCAGCGAACTTGCATGATGAAAAATCATCACAGCTGAGGTGACAGATAATTTGACATTATAGGTACAGTTTTCAAGATGGCGGAAAAAATTATTTGAGAGTGGAGCTTTTTTTGGAAATTTTCTGGAATCATTTGCATTACATCATTTACATCATTTTCTTCTGTTTTTTTCTTTGATTCTGCTACCTCTTTATTGATGAAATTTCCGACATACACAAGACTTTACGTCTCAATGGAAATTTTTTAAATGAACTTGCATGCAAGATAATAAGACATCAAACCTTCTGCTGTCAAATTCTGTCAAATTTAAAATCGCATTGGAAGGGAGTCTTCCATGCAAGCTGTACTATCTCGTGTAACTCCCGGGTAAGGTTCTGCCATGACACGTGATGCGGCACATGCTTTGTCAGTTCTTTCCATGCTTTAAAACTCAACAAAAAACGTGTTGCGCTAGAGATTGTGTTTGGTTTTCTACGAACAGTTAGATATTTGTAGATACTTATAAACTCAGAAGTACTTAAGTAAAAATCTTGTTACTTAAGTACAAAATTAAGTCTTAAGTACAAGTAAATAGAAGCAAGTACTTATGTTCAAGTATTAATTGGGGGCTGTTCAAAAGTATTTTGAGTAATAAGTCTTAAGTAACGAAAATTTACTTTAAGTAGTACTTACCCAAGTAACATTTCCCCTCTTTTTCAGGTCGAATTTACGTCTATTCGACGTAAATTAAGGCACCGACTTATTGTGGTTAAGTTAAGATTACCAAAATATTTACGTCCGATTTACGTAAGTGAAGAATTAGAGGACGTCGTATCGACGTAAATATTACGGAAATTAGGGAAAATTTCCCTATAGGGCATAGGACTCATTTCCTTGATTTGGTTAAATTTAACGTAAATTTCACATCGAATTTACGTAAATTTTCCTTGATCTCGACCTATTTTCTACCTAGTTTAACTCATGTTAAGGTGTGTGTGTTAATATAGAAGGAATTACATTTTATAAGAATTGTATGTGTATATTTGCCCTAGTAGGTAATGTAAATATAATGAACAAGGCGCATAACTCCAAATTGCTTTAACAAAGTATATAGAAAGAAGCTATGACCTTATTCAAATTTAATTCTCGCAGCTCTTAAGATTTCAATTTAAAACGAGAAAAATTTTATTGATAAATATGGAAATAATTTTTCGAAAAACACAATTATTCTTTGGTTTCCGATTTAGTGCAATGAAATTAATTTAAATATTCTTTAAACGTTCTGAAATTAAGAAAAATTCATTTATTTGGGTTTTCTTTGCAGTAACTATGGAAAAAATTAAATTAAGGAATTATGCAATTTTTCTATTCAATCTTTTAATGTATGGCAGCCATGTTTTGTTAAATAAATATGGCGCATATTACATTTCTCGACCTAAAAGTTAGTTTGACTTACAATTTTTCTTTATACGATGAATTTCCTGGATATGGCTAGACGAAATAACCAAATTTTTCGACTTTGACGGCAAAAATCCTTGTTTAGGTCATTTTTTGTTCAAAGGTGTTATGATAATTTTTTTCTATAAATAAATATCAACTTAAAATAAGGCGTTTCGCCCTAAATTATGGAATTTCGCCTTAAATTATGGAATTTCGCCCTAAATTATGGAATTTCGCCCTAAATTATGGAATTTCGCCATAAATTATGGAATTTCGCCATAAATTATGGAATTTCGCCCTAAATTATGGAATTTCGCCCTAAATTATGGAATTTCGCCCTAAATTATGGAATTTCGCCCTAAATTATGGAATTTTGCCCTAAATTATGGAATTTCGCCCTAAATTATGGAATTTTGCCCTAAATTATGGAATTTCGCCTTAAATAGGTAAAAGAGATTTGACAATTGAAAGACTTGAATTGTTTTATTTACACCATAAAAATAGTAAACCATGTGATTAGCATCATCATTTGGATACAAAATTTGTTAAAAAGCGGGTGAATGCAAACGCAGTTGAATATGCGTATATTCAAAAAATTAAGTGTACCTATTGGCCCAAGTCAAATGTAGCATCTTTAAGAAAACATGCAAATGGTATTCCAGAGCCTGACTAATTCCGATATAAATACATTTGTAAACTTGATGAAATGATTCAATGGGAGGAGCAGTTCAATAATTCCAGTGTGATAATGATGCCAAAAAAAAGTAAATTAACTTTAATTTTTGGTTGTAGTATTACGTAATTTCAACATTTAGGGATTTCGCCAAACGTAGCCGCATTTAGTCAGTCCAATTTACTTTGAGGTTAAGTTTTTTGAGAATTCGGACTTTGAGGGCGAACACAATCGAATAGGGAATTATTTAGGGAATATTAACGTTATCTTGCCTTAAACTTGGGAATAGATCTAACTACAAACTCCATACATTTCCCTAAAGTTGACGTCAAAGTTAAGTAAAATTTAAGTAAAAAGTAAGGAAATTTGCTCATATTTAGGAAATTTTCCTTATTTATTTCCTTATTTCTCCTAATTCCTACGAGGTAAATTAAAAAGGAATGATTACGTATTTTTTCCCTAATAATTAACTACAAAGTCATGATTACTTTGAAGACCTAATTTAAGGAATTATTAAGTAAAATTTCCTTCCAAATTAACCTTAAGGGAGAGTGGCCTTTCAGGTTCAATTCTTAAGTCTAATTTACGTAATTTAACCAAAATAGGTCGATCGGCCCTCAAAGATAGAAAATTCAACCTTCAATGTTACTTGGGTAGGTTCTGAATATATTTTTATTAAAAACTAATGTTTCATTACTATGGGTACCAGTAACGCACCCAGGATTTGGCTTTGGGGGGGGGGCACCATATGTGTCCATGTGTCCCAAGTCCTAACGAGTCGGAAAAATAGGGCTCTAAAGTCGCGTCCTTCACCCATCTGAGCACTTAATGACTGCTATTGTAGATTAAAAGGTTTTATTTTATTTTGTCGGACTTTGTAATAATATACCGACAACATTTTATACGTAATTTGTAAATTATGTTCAGAAAACTGACATTCTGGAGGGAGACCGCTCCCGTTCGTCCCCCCTCTCGGTGCGCCCCTGATAGGTACGATCTAATTGAAAAATATTAAAATGTATGACATACTTTCAATATATTTTAATATAGACAAAATTATAATTTATGCAACGTTAAACATTTTTTAACAATGCGGCAATAATATTTAATCCGTTATGGATTAAAACTTATAACAATCAAATTAAAGAATTACTCAATCTGTGATATTACAAGATACTCTCCAATGTGAGAAATTTTATTTGCATTTCGCTTAGCTAGTTCAAAAATTTCTCTAAATCGTTTATTGGTTTAATTTTATTTCGTAAGCGCATATTGGAGCTGTTAATGGTTTGAGTTTCTTCACCCTAATTCATGAGGAATAGATTGTAACACAATGAGCTTGTCAATAATGGTAACTGTTGCCTCGGGCCTGCTCATAACATTTGTAATCATCATATGAATGACCCCTCCTCTAAATACTATCTCTACTGTATATGCATAGTGGTGGCGGAAAGGGAGTATGTGTCGTGTAATGCTGTCCAGCAGAAAGGTATAGGCAAAGGAAAATTTGTATCTAGCATTAGGCTGAATAACTGAACCTTACGCTGACCTTTGACGATTATGTAGCACATAAACCAGTAGGCTTGCATATCCTAGTACCTTGGGCAGATATAAGGTAACTGACCGTAATCTCAAGCTTCTTCAGACTGGAAGTGCGCATCAAATAAGGATTCTGTAAGGAGAATCTACTGGGAGTAACCATGGCCTTGTAGCCTTGGTTTACGAAGCCATACCAATTAGTTTTGCTCTACCATCATTATTTCGAGGTGTTACAAACGGAATGACAAACTTAGTATCACCTATAGATTTCATCTTGGGTATAAAAAGGAGTGGTCCAAAATGGCTACCTTGAGGAACACCAGAACTATTATCTATTAGGTCAGAAAGATGTCGTAAAACGAGCTCACAGCTTTATCAATGTCACGTTCACCCCCAGAACACTGGTCCAGTCGCAAGCGGATAACCATTCATTCGTTTTATTAAAATCAGCTTTTTTAAAGTTATAACAATACTCGTAGTTATGTAGTTACTAGAAGCATTATATGATGAAGGTACAGGATCAAAAAACAAAACTGTATATAGTGCCGGATGATGACCTGTTTCAGGAACCATCTAGGAGTTAAACATCGCTTAACGAGAGTACTATTGGGATTGGACGAAAATACTAGGTCAAGAGATTTTCCAGAGTCATTAGTCACACCATTAGACTGCAAGCTTGAAAGGTTGCCATGATATCATGGTTAAAACTTCTTGTAAAAATAATTAGCACTGTCTGTATGTGTTAGCTTCAAAATATCTCCAAATTCTGTTATGTAGGTCAATTGATTTTTCATTCGCAATTTAATGTATAAAAATTAATAATTGTTGAACTGAAATGTCCTCTCATCTATTATAAGTTTATGGAAAGCTGCTTCTCACAGTTCATTTCATGAGAACAGAAATTTGGATTTTTGACTTTTTTAGATGCAATTCTTTTACAAAATGAAATAAAAATAATTTTTTGAACAAGCCCATTATGCGCAAAATACAAAAACGGCTGCGCAGCCGCGTACTCGCTTAGCTTAGTTAGCCTAGTTAGCCACCAAAGTTGCTTTGAAAAAATCTGAGAATGGCTGGTGTCTGTTCTAATAAGGATAGTGGTCCTACTTGTGATTTATGCCCCAATGATCAAAATAAATTCTTCACCTCTACTCAGGGTATTATCCAGAATTTAGCGGATAATCGTGATCACTTTGTTGATTTTTCTGGATCCAGCTTCTCCTTTCGGTGTGTGAATTTTGACGAAGTAGTTATGGCTATCTTCTCTATAAGATCTGATGCGGTAGGCCCAGATGAAATACATCCTCGTTTCATTAAATTAATTTTACCTATATGATTATTAGTCATCTGGTCTATATTTTAAATTCATGTCTGACCTATTCTATTTTTCCTCGTGTCTGGAAAGTGGCAACTATTCTCGTACTTCCAAAGGTATCGTCTCCTAAAGAGTTGAGTGATTTCCGCCCCATTAGTATCCTTAGTTTCATTTCAAAAGTTCTGGAAAGGTTAATGCATGCTGAAATGGTCGAACATTTGGATGCCAACAAACTACTCACGGAATGGCAGTCTGGTGTTCGTTCCCAGCATAAAGGTTACTAATGATCTGCGACGATTAGCTCTTGATAATAACCTTATCGGTGTTCTGGTTTTTCTCGATTTTTCTACGGCTTTTGACAGCGTAAATCATCTGATTCTGCTGTCTAAGTTATATGCTCACTTTGGGTTAAAGTAAATGATGTTCTTTCTACCCTTTTACCTGTCCTGTGTGGGGTTCCACAAGGTTCTATATTAGGACCTTTATTATTCAGTATTTTCCTTAATGATCTTCCTAATATTGTTGAAGACGTCAAAATTCATTTGTATGCTGACGATGAGCAGCTTTATCTCAATAGATCAATTGAACTGATGGAGGATTGCCCAGCACGCATTAACGATGACCTCTATCGGATATACCATTGGTCAATGATAAATCCACTCTTGCTAAATCCGGGCAAGTCTCAATACATGGTTCTTCATAACAACACGATTTCTAACATCAGAGACTTTCCTGGAGTTATGATAAATGGTTCTGCTCTCTCTCTCTCTCTCTCTCTCTCTCTAGTGCAGCGCGTCAAGAATCTGGGAGTAGTAATCAACTATACTATGAGCTGTTGTGACCATATCCATCTCATGCTGAGGAAAATATATGGAGGCTTTCGTCAGCTCTGGTTATCAGCAGATATCTTATGGAGAGATATGCGTACGAGACTAGTCAAAACACTTCTCCTTCTTCATTTTAATTTTGGTACCTAAATTTTTCCTAAGCTCGATAGCTCATGCTATCACAGGCTAAACGTCGCTTTTAACGACTGCATCCGTTTTATTTTCGGGCTTCGACGCTTTGATCACGTCCAACACTTGAGATCTCACCTGCTGGGATGCTCCCTAGATGATCATCGTGTGATGAGGATTTTGGTCTTTTTGTATATTCTGATACAGTCTAGGACCCCAAGTTATCTGTATCATCAATTGTAGTTTTTAAATACATCTCGAAATCATAATCTGCTCATACCACGTTTGCATAGGACCATTCTAGAGCGCTCTTACTTCGTTCAGGCTGCTCGCTGCCTGCAGCCATTCAAGGTGGCGGTTCCCTCAATAAGTTTAAATCACGTTTAAAATATCGTTTCTCTGGTGATTATTAAATTAAATTAACTTATATGTATTAAATAGGGAAATAAGTGTCATTCGGTTTGAGTTATGTTCGACACGATATCTTGGAGTCGGCAATGAATTGGACATTTATTTTTATTTTTTTTTTTATTTTTTTTTTATTTATTTTTTATTTATTTTTACTGTAATTTTCGATTAATTTTTAACATTATTACAGTTCTTTTGTTGTGTAAAATTTACAAAAAATTTGTTTAATCTTTAAATTTTATTTTCTTAGTTTATTCTTCTTTCACAGCATGTTCGAAATCTTAAAGTTTGTTTTTTATTTTTATTTTCTTTATTTTCTTTTGTTACTTTTATTGTATTATTTTGTTTTAAGTAATTTTTTTATCATGTAAACCCGCGTTATTGTTATTTCTGAACTTATTTATTTGGTGTCGTTAGTTTTAGTTTTTGTTCTTTAAGATACAGTAGTTTATTTAGGATGTAGATTTTAACTATATGTCATCTCTCTTCTCTCTTTCGATTAATACCTCCATTCTTACTTTGAACTTTTTATTAATGTACTTACATATAAGTTATAATAACTTGTGTACATTAAATGAATAAATGCTAATTTGAATTTGAATAATTTGAGCTTTGCTTATGAGGGCGCTAATTATCTCATTATAACTAAGTAATCCGGGCACGAAAAATGCCCTAGGATTAGGTCATATTTGGCATTGGCCGCACGTAAAAAAAAGAAGGAAATACAGAGAGGAAGTTACTGGCCATAATTTTAAGTTTGTGAAATATTTTATTAGTAGAATTGTGGGGATATTATTAATGGTGCAATGACCCTACTTAACTTTCTGATTTTAATATCATCCCTTTTATTAACAAAAAAAAAAAAAATTAAAAAGTTCACATCATTTTCACACATATTTAACATTTTTTTTTTTAAAGACTTCTGCATTCATCTATAAAATGCGCTACTTTCGCTTATCACTCCTACTACTTACTTTTCTTATAACAGTGACTCATCTATTTTCATCTTTTTCCGTCTAATTCGAAATAAAAGAAAAAAAAATTCTTCTTTTATTTGCATATACAGAGGTCCTTTACTCTCGTGCCCTAAGACTCCTTCTTCTATATATGTAAATACCACAGATGGATAGATACTACAATTGGATCTATATCTAAAAGTTATCTCTCTCGGCATTCAGTTCTTCTGTGTGGTATAAGTATTTCAGTACTTTCCAGTCCTTCAAAACTTTCCCCCGGAACTCTTAACACGTCTACCAAGGGATAAGGGACAAAAAGCGATATGCAAAAAGTTTTGAAAAATACAACACACATATCATAATATGTTACCCGCCTGATATGATATGGCTTACTTTTCCTGTCTCCTTGTGTGCGTAATTTATATATATGTATGTGTATGCATACAGGAAAAATGTAAAAAAAAAGGAAGAAGAAAAACTGAAAATCCAAAGCTGAGAAGATATGCATCCCACTATTAGGGCGGGGGTTACTACTCGTTATCAACCTTGTTCCTCTTCCTGTAAGCTGTTCCTTAAAAAAGGAAACGATTTTTTGATTCCATATAAATTACTACATCTCTAGGTAAGGTTTCAGGGGCTCAGGTGTGCCTACTTACCTAAATATCATTTGTAGAGGTATCTACCTGTATACATCTGTACTTTTGTTTATTTGCATGTTGAGAATTAAATTGGTGTTTGGAGATCTGGTTTCAAAAACTAGTTCACTCTCATACCTTTTCTTCCTTTTAATATCCTATCTGTACGCGTATAAGGAAAAATTCACAGAAAGATGACAAAATTATTATTAGAAATTATCTGAAGCAAACAAGTAACAAAATTACTCTTTCACTATTCAGGTTGAGAACAGCTATTTGAAGTGTTTTCCGGGAATCCCCTCAGCACACTGTTTTCAAGGTGTTTTATAAACATACTTAAATTGAAATAATATGACATTTGTACGGTGATCAATAAAAGGTTAGATTTTATCTTTCATGTATAGGTATATTGTATAACGGTAAAGGATACTATATAGTTGCAAGTGGATTCTACAACTCCATTTATGGACCCTTTATATATATATTCTGTTATTCTGTTCAACATTTATTTTGGGATCCTTTCCCCTTGCGTTACGTTTGACCACTTGACTTGAGACCAAAAGGAAAAAGAAAAAGATGAAAAGGGAAATACACGAATTTATCAGGTGCGCCTTTTCCTTTTTTTTTCTTTTTTTTTTATATATACTTATATACTTATCGAAAAGAAACGTATACGGGAATTTTTTTTTTTACGACAGGAATCATCCCAACTATAGCTAGACATGTCAAGCGAATACTGCTCCCATACCCTAGCTGTTCATAGTAGGCAGTGTCCAGACATTTCTCTCCCTTTGATTTCCTGCGGATGTATCCAAAGTTGAAATCGATGAGTACATCAACCTCAATTCACCTAGAACTGACCTACGCACTTTTTGTTTTGTTTGTTTTTTTTTTTGTATATATCTGAATAGAATAAGCCACAATGAGATGATGATAGGAGGTGGGAAGAACTGCTGTGATATAATATCTATTTATATACATATGTAATTAAATAATATATACATAATGTACGTATATAAGAATAAAATAGGGCTGCATATTCCAGAAAAAAAATCCTTAGGAGTTGGACAAAATATCAGCAACTTATGGCTAAAATCCTTCTACAACTGCAGACCCTCCTAAAAGCATCGAACCTCAAAGAAGGATCTATTTTGATTATTTTGTTTTTCTAGATATTTTCCTTGGGTTTCGTTTGATATACAGAGTGTGTTTCTTGGAGAGAGGTCCAAAGGGAAAAGGTGATAGTAGTCACTTAGGCCAACAATAAATTGTATGGCAGGGGTGCTAGGAGGGCCAATGTCAACCAATGCGGAATTAATATGATAGTTTTTTTACGAAACACCTTGTATGTTAAAAAGTACAGGGTGTATGATAAGCTCTCCTCCTCTTCAGAGTTATGGCACTCTAAAATAAAAATTTCGAATTTCTTTTTTTATTACTTTGACTTTGACTTGTATATAGAAAGTTTAGTACCCTCTATTCCTTATATTTTAGAAGCTCTCTTCGATGTCCCATAAATGTCCATGCTAACGGCACAAGAAAACAAATCTCAGTGGTCTGTATACAATGATATGGTCTTGCTGGATTTTTTTGCCTTTCTACATAGGTTTTAGGCATAGGGCTTAACATAATATTAGAAACTTTGATTTTTCTAGATTATTTTCGGCCCGAATCATCCCGCTGTGGTATAATTTATATTGTTTAAGTTGGACATCTACCCACGAAGTCCACATTATCAGTAGATACATAACTGAGATTATTTCCCCAGTTTAAACCTGCCCCTGATTGGCTCCACACGCTTGAAATTGAAGGACAGGGTGAAATACCTAGGTACTATTCTAGAAAAAAAGTTAAACTGGAAACCACACCTCGAGGACAGAGCGAACAAAGCTCTTAGAGTGTTTACAATGTGCCGTAGAGTAGTAGGGAAGAAGTGGGGACTCAAACCGCGGATGATTCTATAGATATACACTAGTGTCATTCGCCCCATGTTAACCGACGGTTCAGCGGTGTGGTGGAAAGTAATGGACTTCTCCAGCCATCGCAAGATGCTAGAGAAGATTCAAAGGCTGTGCCTTCTCAGCGCAAGCGGCGCTTTTAAGTCAACTAGCACCCGGTCTCTGGAGGTTATCCTCAATATACACCCGGTGCAAATACATATCAAGCAGAGGGCGTCGACTACAGCGCTAAGGCTCCATCTTAACCTTAGCTGGCTTCATGGGGGAACAAGAGTTCCACATGAATCCATTTATGAGTTCGTGCAGTCTATCGCACCTGGTATTGACAGAGATAGTGACCACCTCCTCGAGACCATGCTGGAAAGCAGTTTTGAATATAGAATTCCATCCAGAATGGGAATCACTTTCCGTGTTTCAACCATTGACAAACCCAATTATAATATATTCTGGTGGTTCTAAGTCCGATGAAGGCACCGGAGCGGTGAAAACCACTCCACGGTTTTCCAGGCAGAAGTCAAGGCTATCCTTGAAGCAGGAACACCTCCTTAGCTCAGACACTGAGAATAAGGAGATAGCCATCTGCTCGGACAGCCAAGCAGCTGTCAAAGCATTGTCTAAACCCTTTATAACCTCCACATTATTAATGGAGTGCAAAACCACCCTGAATTAACTTTTTCAGAATAACAGGGTGATAGTGCAGTGGGTGCCGGGGCACAGCAACAACAGCGCGAATGAAAGGGCAGACGAACTTGCTCGTCTTGGAGCAGCCTCAGAGGAACCTGCCTCTACAGTCGGGATTGCACCAAAACACCTTGCCTCAATCATTTCAAGCTGGGCTGACCGCCAACATAGTCGCCTTTGGTTAGAAGATCCCACGGGTAGGACAACAAAGGAACTGTGGGGTACACCAAACTCAAATCAAACGAATAAGCTCCTAAAACTCAACAAGCCAACCCTGAGAACTATGGTGTCCATTCTCACTGGGCATTCCTCTCTCAGGGGCCACCTCCACAGGATGAGACTTGTTGATGATCCTATATGCAGGGGTTGCGGAGAGGAGTCCGAAACAGTGACCCACTTTCTATGTCACGGCCCGGCACTCTCGTTACAGAATTCTTGGTTGACACCTCCTGGAAGAGTTACATGATGCCGGCAAGGAGGGCTGGGAGCCAACACTAAAATTTATAAGAGCGTCCGGTTGGGACCTATGAGCGATCGCTCATGGGTCTGGAGGGTGAACAATGGGCCTTGACTTGGCCTTCGTTCGGAGGACCTGAAAGGAGTCCCAAACCTCTTGATTAATCAATCAATCAAAGATTAAAGTTGTTTCACAATAGCGATTCCACCAAACTGGTCCATTTGTCAACAGAAGTATTATTGCTATATATTGGCCATCCGTGGCAATATGCGTTGCCAAGTGATCAGCGACAAAAAATATATGTGGGTTTGCAGATAAAAAGGAAACACAGCAAATCGTTATGTTTTTGGCTAGAACCCAGTACAAGTGAGCATTAAGGAAATATTTAGAGGGGGCAAAATATGTAAAGAATTCAAATTTCAAGAGGCTTTCAAGGGTACACTTTTAGAATGAACGCCTTACGAAGGAATAGGGGCATATGATTCTCTAGAAGCACTAACTTTTCTCACCAGACCTAGTTCCTTTGCAAATTAGACTTTTTTTTCACAGGGGAGAGATGTTGCGCCCGAGCTTACCTGGTACAAGAGGTAGAAGCAAAGTACACACTTTTGCTTGGCCTGTTGGAGTGGCAGTCTAATTTATAACTGGATAAAAAGGGAAGAGAAATGTTGCTTGTGGAAAGTTAAACATAGAATGTTTAACCAACTCCAATACAATCAGATATGGAAACTCAGGTACCTTGAAGATGCCACAATTATTGGTAGTATAATGTAGTCAAATATCGAATACCGCATTCGTCCGTTGCCAATGTCATTTCATCAGTTATTTGTATCATAGCAGGTCTGGTTTGGTACTAAGTAAATAAAAGTCTATCTGAGTTAGCAGATAATTCTAAAATTATTCTATGGAGCCTAGTATCTATACAAAAACAAGTCGAAGGCTTAAAGCTCTCCCATTTTTATTACTCGCCAGCTTCGACAATCGTAAAAAAAAACTGATCTAGATGGGAGAAGTAAGCAAAAGCATCACAAAAATTTTTCATTATAATTAATAGTTACTTAAAATCTTTTAATGTTCTTCCCAATTCTATTCGGATGCTGACAATGATTATCAAATTTTTCGCCGATGTTATCGGTATACTTACTATTGGCAACACTCCTTCATTAGGAAAAAATCATACCTGATAAAGATGAGAAATTTTATTCCGATGCATTTCAAGCAGTTCTGACAGTTAGTTAAAAATAAGAGGAAATTAAATGGCTTTTATACTTCTTTAGTTTATAGGGAATATTCTAGTTAAGATCCATCTAGATTGCGCGATTTAATTATTACCAATACACCTAATTTGATTAAATCTTTTTTTGTGTACAATTATTTAAATAAAACTGAACGTCTCACTCCTAGTCTCAGTGACATGTCCTTAGTAAGCCGACCCCTACAAAGAACCTTTACATTTAGAAATTATAATACGGTTGATAAGAAGATATGGCGGCACTGAACTTAAAAGTAATTATAAGGCTGCGAAACTTAACCACAGCTGAGTATCGACAGACCAAACTAAATTATTACACAGATATTTTTTTTTAGACGGTCTGCGGATCATTTTATATTGTCATATTGTTAACTGACAGAAACAGGCTACTGTATTAAAAAGTCGTTCCTCAAAATTTCTCTCACTTTGTTCGGGTGTTCCACAAGGATCAATATTGTGCCCGCTATTATTCACGATTTTTTGTTAATATGAAATCGTCTTAATTTCTAAATATTGCTCAATTTTACTGCTGATGACATTCAATTGTTTCTTACCTCCTCCTCCGGTAACCAAACAGATAATAATATTAGTAAATTTAATAGCGATTTAGATTGCATAGTTGATTGGTTAGAAAGAAACAGGATTTTTTTTGAATGCAAGCAAAACGTAGAGTATAATTCTTTTTTGTTGTTGTGGCCAGGATGTTCTTGAATATCTAAAAATGACTCACTCACCAATATTTATGGCTGCAAGAGAGAGTATGAGTGAAGGATCTTCGAGGTAATGGTAGCCGCACAAGGCTTCAATATGTGTGACTATTTCAAAAGTTTGATGGATAGACTTCCTGTTATCTGCGATTAAAACAATTATAAATCTTATAATTCTTTAATAATAGACAGTAAGAGTAATGGTTATCGTTGTTCCCTTATACAGCCGATTGTTCGCACTAGAATCTGTACGCACAATAACTGATGCCTCGTTAACCAAGCTACAAATCTTAATAACAATTATTTTCAGCAAGATTTTGAAATATTTGAAAAATACGGGCTTATTCCTTCACGTTAAACGTCTGACTTTACATTTATTTTTTTATTTTTATTATTTCGTGAATCAACGTCTACTACAAAATACCTCGAGAAATCCTTGAGTACTATCCGAAATCTGTTCCGTTTCCGAAACTTTGAAATGTTCTGGCTAAGAACTGAGATGCCGTGCACATTCAATAGAACGAAATGCTATGTCGGTTCCAATGGTGAGCATCGCCATAGCTCCTTATTTTCTTCTGTATGAAAAAATCTTTGGATGATCATTGACAATGTCTTGTATCGAGAATTAATATTGACTTAACTGTCTCGAAGATCTATCGTGGCTTAAAGAGTTTATGGCAACATGCTGAGTATAGACCCCGGCTACTATATGAACGACTGGTCAAGGCAACGTCTATTGTAATATAGATAGTTCAAGTCGAAGAAAGCTGTAAATGCCTGCATTATATACATTTTTGGCCCTAGGAGATATGATCATGTCTTGATCGTTTCTAGGAGAGTTTTTGGATGTTAACTTTGTGACGTCGTTTGCTCAGTAGGTCGGGATTGCTCGGGCGCCAATAGTTCGGTCGGTAGCCAAACGTCAGAACTTGACTCTGGGTAGCAACAGAGAAGTGAGGGGTCCAAATGAGAACAGTTGGGTTGAGTTCATTTATTCTTCTTGTGTCCCTATTATAAATGTAAAATAATTTATATTAGTGAGATTCTTGTCAATACTTCTAAATCTAATTATGAGTGTGGGCCAGGAGAGACTTCCGTTTTACACGTACTAACTAGTGTTTTCCGTTGCTCACGTACCCCCACTAGCCCTCCGTTGTTCAGGTACTGGTGACAGGATAGCTTTCCGTTGTGCACACGTAATGACTATTAGATTCCTTTTGTACACGTACTACCAGTAGATCTCCGTTCTTCACGTACTGATTTTTGGGATGGCTTTCCATTCCACACGTACTGATTATTGGTTTCAGTCTGTTACACGTACTACCGATAACCCTCCGTTTTTTACGTACTCGCTTTATAGGTAATGATGGAGGTGGAGTATGATTTTCTAGCTCTCCAGGACAGGCCAGTTCAACTTGCCAGAAAGTTTTGTGGGAAATTCGGGTAGGCCGATTAAGGTGTCTGGTTAATCTACATTGCCCTACTTATTACATCAATTCAAAAAGCTATTGTGAATTATATGAAGGAAAATTTTCTATATAAAACTTCACTCATATATTTCTAAATATCTATCTATGTACAGGTTCGTTACAACTTGATCACTATCTTAGCTACAGATTATGTGTTATGATGCATAAAATTATAAATATGCATAGTGCTCCATATCTTCATGCCCATATAGAATTCCTTTCTTCGCAGAGAGCTCAGTTACTTTTACTTCGACGATTTAATTTCTTGCTTATATCACGCTCCCTCTTCGTTCATGGTTTCAGAGTTCGGAATAGTATTCCTTTAAATCTTAGGGTAATAATAGAGATCCACAAGGGTTTCAAGATGAAAACTTTCGAGTATTTTAAACATTTATAGATTCTATGTTCCACTGCATGCATAACCTCTCTATCTTTAATTTATAATGACGTCAATTAAATTGGGACCGGCATTTTATGGTAGAAAAGTTTTGAATACGTCAAAATTTAGGGCTTAATTAAGACAAAAACTTAATGCCACATCCATGAATTTAATGCTCTAGTACTTTTTAAAAAATCCAACTTTATTAAAAGTTAGAACCACTACTACTGAGAATATGTTAAATAATATTGTCATAATTGAGTGCCCTGTATTTTAGGGCTCAATTAGGTCTAATTTATTGCCTCAGTTACATCCAGTACGTGTTAATTGGGCTGGTGCGTTTTATACTACGGCCGCGGCGATGTCTGAAATCAACCATTATATTGTACGTTGTGTTCGGATCTTCCATGGATTTTGTAACAATACTATTTAACCAAGAGAATGGCAGATTTGACGTATTTAATGCTATTTTGGCAACACTCACAATCTACCTTGGCGCAGTGGCGGATCCAGGATTCTTGTGAGGGGGGCGCAACTATGGTTTAAAAATGGTATATGCTGAAAACTGAACAAAAGTTTGAACACACTCGCCACCACTCGCAAATGTCAAATGCACAAAATTTATCATTTAAAAGATACGAGTCGAACAGATTAGCAAGTGGCTACCACTGGTAACGAAGAAAGTTGCTCAAGGGTTCTTTGCCCCTCCGAAAAGTCAAACGAGATGTTAAATTATTCATTTTGTTTTGGTTTGTAAATGGTGGTAGTGCAAAACTTCTCAATCATCCATTTTAGTTAGTAAAGATAAGCAAATGTATTTTATTTAAATTCACGAACCATCATAAATTGTATCTTTGTAAAATCCAGGAATTAAAAATGTCTTACATCTTTTCAGAAATCCAAGATATTTCGATGCTTATTAGGCAATAGAGATCTTGTGATCTGTCAAGTTTAACTTACTGGAAATATTAATTAATGCCAAGAATGCTTAGTGACGGTGAATCAGAAATTAATGCTCCATCAAAAGAAACGGGTGTGGTTAAGTTATGATCATGTTTTAATGAGATGAGACAGCTTTGGGTCTTAGATGTATTGAATTCGATGCTACTCGGTTTGCTCCAAGCGTGGATATTATCAAGGTGGTTATTCAAGGATCTAATCATGCAGTCTGGTTTGACAGGTGTGACATATCCTCTGTAGTCCGCAATATTGTCAAAGCAGTAAGCGAAACCATGGGTACTGTCATCGGCAAAACAATGGATAACAGAGCCCTGAGGCACCCCGACATTTATTGTCTGAGATTGAGGTATTAAGCGAACAGATAAAACACTTTGTGTTCAGAATAGAAGAGAACGACAGAGGCTAAGTTAGGCTAAAAGGTCTGAATTCCATACACTATGATATGCCTTTGAAATATATAGGACAACGATTTTGAACTCACCAAAATTGAGAAGACTACGGCTTCAACGTTCCATAAGAAAAGTCAGAAAAAGAAGAGCCATATTGGCGATCGTTGTGGGTTTGATTTTAGTTTCTCAACACTTCATTAATTTCGAGTTGATGATAGATTCAAAAACCTTTTAAAGAATCGAAGTGATTGTAATTGGTGGATAATTTGAGGGATCGCTACCCATTCCTTTCTTGGGAATAGGCTAACCGTGAGGTAGTTTTCAAGCAGTTGGAAATTTTCTTGTCGAATAAGACAAAAGCAGAATAATTTTTGCGGAGCTTTAGCCAAGAATGAGGCGCAGGTTTTATTTAACGGGGGCTTGAAACTATCAGAACCTGCAGCTACAGAGAATTTGAGTTAATCTAACAGTTTAAATAATAGTTTTATTTAGGTAGTCAACAATCACCTCATTGTAAAGTAGTGACGGAATAGAGGAACTGCTGAAGTTGCTCTTGATAGTTTTGACCTGGGACCTTTGCTCCCTTTGCATCTGGCCAAGATTCTAACATTCTGGTCAATAATAAATTTTTCGCTTTGGATAGTGTTTCAGTTGTGAACATGGATGCAATTGATAGGCGCGAAAAGCAGACTCCTTCGCTTACCGTTAAACTAAGAGCGAGTTTGCTGTTGTTAAGATCTGCTGTATAAATACTGAATGTATTCACGCATGCCCAAGACTTAGAATTGTACTACATCCAAATGTGCATTCATCAACATCCGCCCCCCCGGCCACCTAACTGGATCCGCCCCTGCTTTGACGCGTGCTCTATCAGTGTTAATAGGTTTTGTGAAATTTTTGAGTATTTAATTCATACCTCGCACAGCAGGCGCAGCGTAGCTAGAGTAGCGTAAACACATCTTGCCGCGATTAATGCAGGACTAGAGTCAAATCATTCCCCCCCCCCCCCCCCAGTCCGCCGTGGCCATGACGTTCTACAGATCATAACAGGGACCGTATAATCTGTACTTTTCAACATACAGGTGCTTCGTGGAGAAATCTAGCATATTTTCTTAATCACCCTGTAGCTCCGAAACGGTTGAGATTGGTCCCCAACCTCTGTCTCTCACCTCCTTCCGTTTTGACCTCTCACCAGGAAACACCCTGTATATGTATATTTTTTTTGCGTTCTTAATTTGGAGAGTATAGAGGGCTTCCACATAGCCTCTCTACCGGACTCTGTTATTAGTCCGTATCCGAGGATATCCTTCAGAGTTTCTATATATAACTTTTGGCTACTATATTCTAGGCAGGGGCGGATTTGATCACTTGGCCGCCCTAGGCCTATGGAAGATTGCCGCCCCCCTACTCCCTGTAAAACACGAAAAATTGAATGATCTATATCCAGTGAAGGGACGCCAGGCTAGAATTAGCGGAGTAGGCTGCCTCATAAATCGGAGTAGATTTGAAAAAAATGGAGTAGAATTAAAAATAACACTTTCCAACGAATTATTTTATTTAAAAAAACGAAAAAGTATAAAAATGTAATGAAATACCCACAACTACAAGAAAAAATCACCAAGTTTTGCCGCCCCCTAAATCTGCCGCCCTAGGCCCGGGCCTACTCGGCCTATAGGGAAATCCGCCCCTGATTCTAGGTGATTAGTCCACAGTAGCTATCTACTATTTGTGGGTTATTAAGAACACCGCACAGTTTGCGTGGAAGCATTTCGATTGGTTTTCATAAGTATTCTTTGGATTGACGCCTCTTCTCACGCTTGATATCGTTGCAAATGCTAATGCTGCTGGAAGAGAGGGATGAGAGAATTTTTGGTTAGGCAGTATAATGGTTTATATGAGAGAGAAGAGTGTATAAAAATCGAAAGGAAACTAAAACCATGTCGAGGTGGGATTCGAACCGTGCGTTGGATGGTATAATAAGCGCGCTACTTTTATCTTTATAGGATGAAATTGATACTTGATACTGACCGTATGTGCCCTAAGCCAGTGAATATCTTGATCAAGTACGTACCACAGGTGATAACTGTTTTAAAGCTTTTGTACAAATGGCAAATTTATAAGTTTGTTTGCATCTTTCAGTTCAGCAACGCTCTCCCACTAAATGCCTGAGGTGAGGCTTTTTGACATTTTCGACATCACTTCTTCTGCTTGCTACATTTTTCTAAAGTCGCAAAAGGGCTCGAATTCGGTAAATGGAGACTCTGCTCCTTTTCTAGGCAATACATGGTGAATAATTTAACTTCAACATCCGCTCAATTTCGTTCACGCGTGTAGATAATTTTCTGCGTTCCTTAGATCCATTTTATAACGAAAATTCATTAAACGTAACAAGAAAGGACGGAAATAGTTCTTAAAACTATTTTGCATCAAAACCCTTTGATCACATAAAATTCGCAACAGTAAAACTAATCAAGGGAAATTTTAACGAACAGCTGCTGGCAATGTCTACCCTTTCACAAAGCAATTAATACAGTTGTGTCTGTTCTGAGTCCTTCGAAAAGAACGCTAAGGTTCTTGAAGGATGATGATGATGATGATGATGGTCAGCAGCGGGAAAACTGCAGAGGAATTTATTATTTTTAAGTCTCTTCCAGATTAAAATAACCTTTGCATCTTTTTTTTTTTTGCTTTTATAATGAAATCAAAATGAAATAGATTCTTTATGATATCTCGTTCCCGTAAATGTCTCTAAACAAGAATAGCATTCGGTTCCGTTTCGAGGAAATATTACTGTGCTCGGATCATATTCATGCTTTCCGCTTTCAACTGAGGGGCAATCATAATTCAGTTGCCTTTTGACTTAAAGGGATCTTACACGACTCTTGACTGGAATCTAGATAAAAATATTATTTCCTTACCACCTCTTGTCTCTCTCTCTCTCTCTCTCTCTGGTGGCCCTTCTCCATGCAATTATAAAGGCGGCACTAAAATCTATTCAAATCTTCATCAATTTGAAGATACCAGACCCCAGATTTTCGTTTTTGTCCTCTATACACACATATATAAACAGATATAGTAGAAGAACGATATAATCTGAACAATACCCTCACGATACCGATTGAGTCATTCAACAAATGAGGGTAATTAACAGAAGCCGGTGATTTCATTTGATGTAACAAATTTCAAGCTGCAACCCTTTTCGCTTATTTGCAAGTCGATCTGTGACAAAAGCCTTTCCGTTCACAAGAGCTACAAGGGAATAAAAATTGAAAACAAGGCACAAGGGGGATTTTAATGGGGAGATGGGGAGAATGAATATTATCTTATGGTGCTGAAAAAGCCTATGCTGCCCTTCATTTGACCTGGGGCTTTGCTTAATTTTCTCCTGTTGAAACGTTGATTAGTCGGGCGCTCTTAATTAATCACTCATTTAAGGGTCGTTAACTGTAAAGCGATTATCCTTGTTAAGGGTGGAATTTATTAATATTTCTGAGTCTGTTCTCTGGTCACGCTACAAACTTTAATTTCCGAATGACGATAAATGAATTTTCATAGCTGTTTTAAAGGACTTTTGTATATATGGAATTGGAAACATTTTTACTAGGGACTTGTATATGCATTTGATTAGATTTGTGTGTAATGAGAGTATATATGTATGTTGCTTTGAATATTTATCACAGTTTATAATCAAAGGAGGAACTGCTTGGAGATTTTTTCGAGTTTCGTTGAAATTGAAATATAAAGGATCTGTATCTGAAAATTATAGTAACAGCGATGTTCTGTGACATAATAATACATATAGGGGTACTTAAGGACGTGCTTACATTTGTCATGAATTCGAAGAGATTTGTCAGCACGTTGGAGAGATATGGTGTGAGTATATCACGAAATCGTAAGTATAAAAGCTAAGGCTGATTACATTTTACGCGAACTCATTCCGTGTATGTTAATTTGTTTAGTTCAGAGGAGTTTGATGTGTGGACAGTATTAAGAATTATTACATGATGAATCTGTCATTTAATATATATATATAAATAAATTGGAGTACTCACTTCGAAGGCGTACCACTGTCTTTCAGGCTGAAGTTTACGTCATTGCAATGATAGCAAAGATAGCCCTTGATATGGAGGTCAAGGGAAAGTTCAATGCTATCTTTCCGGATAGTCGGGCAGTCTTGATGGCTTTGAATTGGTGATCTTCTAGCCAGGTCTGACACTGGTTCTCCCATCCTTGGATCGGAACCCGCTGTAGACATTGCCATCTCGGTCATCGGGTCTGTCATCAAAGCGGATGCTCGCATGAAGCATAAGCAGAAATAAGCGAACCTGAGTACTAGTAAGTGTAAAAACTTCTTTTTTGATGTGCCTAATAGGAATTTCTCTGATATTATCTTGGGGCTCGGAAACAAACAATGCAGAAATGTGGTTGGCATCATCTGCGGCCGCACCTCGCTTTATGCTCATGGGATGGGATAGCACTGCCTGAAAGGAAAGTCTGAGACAACCGAACACTTCCTGTGTGCTTATCCGCATGCTGGATACGTTTTTGTCTGCCCTCTTATATGTGCATGAGCTGAAAAACCTACCTCACCTAGGCCTGATACGCTTCATTATGACGACAAGAAGATTTTGGCGAGAGGTTGTTTTTAGCAGAATTTTTAACAACACCAAGCGGAAGTCTGTTATTCGGGCATCTATCCAGGTAAATTTAAATAATGACGATGCTGCAGTTTTCGTCGTTATTGTTATTTTGTTTCCTTTATAAATAAACCCATTTTGAATTTTTTTATTTTATTTGAAGACAGGGGGAACAGGAGATACCCATCCCAAGCACGGAGGCCATAGCGGCCCATTGTACTATCCTGAATCCCATTCACCAAAACCTTCCTGTCCTCTTAATAAAGCGCATCAGGTCTTGGTGAGAGAGGTTTGTCAGCTCATCCGCATATAGAAGGGGAGACCCTAGAGTATCCAGTCTGCTCTGGGCGCAGGCCGGACACTCACACAAAAAGTGTTCGGTTGTCTCAGGCTCTCCCTTCATGCAGGACAGACACTCAGGGCTGTCAACAACTCCCATCCTTGTTAGATGAGCGTGAAGTGAGCTGTGGCCAGTGATGATGCCAACCACGGTTCTACATTGTTTCCTTCCGAGCCCCATGAGAAAATCGGAGATATTCCCATTGGGCCCATCAAGAACCAGTTTTGTACACCTACAAGCATACAGGTTCTCCCATCTTTCCTGATGTTTCCTATGAACATCCGCTTTGATGAGAGACCCGATACTCGAGGTGGTAACGCCTACGGCGGGCTCCGGTCCGAGGAACGGAGAATCGGAGCCAGCCCTAGCTAAAAGGTCAGCCCTTTCATTCCCCATGATCCCCATGTGACCAGGAACCCACAGGAGGGACAATTTGTTGTGAAAACACAACTTATCCACTGACGACCTGCAGTCTCCTAGTAACTTAGACGTTATCCGAGGGCCCTTCAGAGCCATCAAGGCTGCCTGACTATCCGAAAGGATAGCGATATATTTCCCCTTGATTTGCATATCAAGGGCTAACTTCGCTGCCACTGAGATGGCGAAGACTTCAGCCTGGAAGACAGTGGTGTGTTTTCCAAATGAGTACTCCATTCCAAAATCAGGCTCAGGAAAGTAGACACCTGCCCCAGCTCCCTCATTAGTGAGAGAGCCGTCGGTGAAGATTTTTAGCGCAGACCCGGGAAGGCACGATAAGGCACCTCCCTCAGTCCACGCCATTTTGAATCAGTCGTACATTAATACGCACTCAAGTCAACAGTAGCACTCGGGCCCTTTAGGGTATCTTTAACTAACATACACCTCGTGCAAATTTACATGAATCACATCACTGTTCTGCATCTCAATCGGACCTGGATTCACCCTGAAATAATAGTAAATAATAGTACCACTCGAATCTATCTTTGAATTTAAGCAGTCAATCTCATCTGACATGAACAGGAACATCGATCGCCTCCTCGTGAATATGATAAAGGGCAACTTCAAAGCGAAAATTCCATCCGGGGTAGAATGGGAAACATACTCTATTCTTCAACCACTGACACACCTTGCTATCTACATGAACGTTTCCAAATCTGAGTAAAATACCCGAGCGGGCACTTTCACGTGGAAATCACCGTACACCTTGAACACCAAGTCATTATTTTCCAGACGAAAATCACGGTCATCCTTGAAGCGGGAAAGTATCTTCTCAATAAAACCACCCCGAATTCCCTTTACCGGTGTGGTACACATCTTATGTGTTGCAGGTCACAGGCTTGGTGCAGTCTCGGAGACCTCTGTTAAGTGACCCTTCGGGTAGAACTACGAAAAGACTCTGTGGGGTAAACTTAACCCAATTTTAACGGAAGAGGAATCCGAAATGACGACTTACTTTCTCTCTCACTAACCGACACTGTCTGGTAGGAATGTGTAACCCTCCCTATCTTACACTTTCTAGATGAACTGCAGGATACTGGAAGGGAGGGTTGGGACCCAATTCTAAATTTTGGAATTCACTAAATACGCAATACTTTTCAAAAATGAAGAGGACTGTCTTAGACACCAGGAAAAAAATTGTTTTTTCAACTGTTTACTCTACTAATATTTCATCATCAAGCAACTTTGAACCTCTGATAGATAGATAGATTACTTTAGACAGTTGCCCATTTAATGGAAATTTTAGAATGGTGAAACACTTCTAAATAACACATCAAGAGTAAGTGGCTTCATTCAATATCCATGCTATCGTCCGTTTTGATAGTGACACCTTTGTTCAAAACATGAGTGGTGTATACCGAATAAGCTTCTTTTGAATCCTATCAAATCTAATGCAATTTTATTTGATAGGTATAGGCTGGATACGCCGTCTCTGACCAATGTCAAATTACCTTATCGCGAAAAAGTAGTGAATCTAGGAATCATTATCATCAACACACTTTCTTGGTCAAATCAGGTATCTAATGCTATCTCTAAGGTGCATTGGAACTCTGCGTACTCTTCCGCTGTCTCGGTCTACTACACACCACTTTCCAGGATGTTGCTGACTAAGTCACTAATTAGCACAATTGTTTACTTATGCCAGCGAAATTTGGTCCAAATCTGATTCTGTTTCCCTACGTAAATTGAATATATATTGCATAACCAATGCCGTGCAAAACACTAGTAACGCATGGTGTGAAGTAATGAATATGAAAAAAACTGGAAAAAACTCTTTCTTTTCAGATTTTGTTTTTCGTTATATTTGTGAAGTACATTATTTCTAACGACTTCACGCAACGGTCCGACATACACTTTTAAGGACTTCCATTAATGACGCTTTGTTACCACATTTTCTCCAACTAATTTTCCTCTACAAAATTCCTCCGAAATTTTGAATAGGATTCAAATTAGGCGATTGGGCCGGCCAAATCATTACCTGAATCCCATTTAAATGGAACGATTCTGTTACAACATTCGAAAGGTGTTTTAGATCTTGTTACCTTGTTGAAATCCCCATCGAAGTGGCATTTCTTCTTCAGCATATGGTAGATTAGATTAGATTTGTGAAGGGGTGTATAGGCGTTAGCCTTGCAATCACTGCGACCTGAAAGATCTATTGTGAGTCCCCGTTGAATTTGCTCCATTTATAGGTTTAGACTGTTAATAAAGTCTAGAGCTATTCTGGGCTTGAGGTTCGATACGTAACTTGGTGGAGGAAAAGCATGTTCAAGGTGGAGTAATCTCCGCCTGGCCAATGTTTCGCAGTTGCAGAGCAAGTTCTCCGAGGTTTCGTGAGCATCCTGACAGAAGCGGCAGGATGAAGTCTCAGCCAAACCCAACTTGTTTAGGTGATACCTCAAGTGGCAATGGCCTGAGAAGACCTCAGTGATCATTTTGAGCTCTGTTCTTCTAAGGAGTAGGAGTTCTTTTTTTTCCGCCAGAGGTGTCGATAAGCTTTTTTGCCTGACGAAGTCCTTGTAGCCTTTCCCTATACAGGGATTTTTGTTTATTCTCCCAGTTATTTAGGGTAGCTTTGAGGTAACACTTTGAAGTGCCACAAAATGGCTCTGGTCCGACAAACTGAGTTTCCGCTCCACTTTTGGCTAGGCCATCCGCAATTTCATTGCCCTTGTGGCCCTCATGTCCAGGTACCTACATGAGGATAACTTTGTTTCACCTTGATAGATTTTTGAGGGTTTGTAGACATTCCCAAACTATCTCTGAATTGACAGTGTAGGACTTTAAGGACTTGAGGGCGGCTTGACTGACCGAGAGGATATTAATGGTTGAGCCATTTATGGCTCTTTTAATGCAGGTATTGGCGCATTCTGCTATGGCCAATACCTCGGCTTGGAATACGATAGGGGTAGAGCCTAGAACCTTTGATATATGACATTTGGGGCCGTATATACCCAATCCGACCCTGCTGTTTGTTTTTGAACCGTGTGTATACCACACCATCGATCCTTGTTGGAAGGACGGTTTAGTGGAACGCCATTGCTGTCGGTCTCCAAGAACCACTTGGAATGGTCTTACAAAGTCCACTATGGGTGTGATTATACCAGATATTGTCGTCACTTGCTCGAAGCATATCTGTTTTAAGATACTTAAATGACCAACCAGATCGCCTGGCTTTATCTGTTTCTCCGTTTGTACTTTAATAGAACTGGAAATCGCTTCCTTTTTCACCTGCAAATGCAGGGGTGCAAGGTTTAATAAGTCTTCCATGGCTGCTGTAGGATAGGTTCTCATGGCACCAGTTATTCCTAGACAGGCAAGCCGCTGGGTTTTTTTGAAGCAGAGCCTCAGCCGTCTTTTGATTAGTTTTTGGCCACCATGCGAGGGCCGCATAGGTGACCATGGATCTAATAACCGTGGTGTACGGCCAGTACATCATTTTTGGCTTCAGACCCCATGTTCTGCCAATGAAACGACGACACGTGTAGAGAGATCGCATCGGTCTATCCATCACTCTGGACAGATCAGCATATGGTAACCAAATCGTCTCTAGTATATTTTTATACTTGAAACGATCCATTATACCGCTGATTTTATAAAGAGGCACAAATTTTCTAGCGATAAGGTAATCCCACACCATAATGCTGTCCCGTAGTGTTTGTCTAAGGTAGTGGGTGTGCAATATCCTCGGTCAAGTCCTTTTCCTTTGGGTCTTTGAACAAAACGAATTGCATCGCATGTGAACATGAACAGATTAAATTTGCTCCAATCACTAAACAGAACAGTTCTCCACTTCGCAATCGCGACTAATTTATGTGATCCAAGCGGAATGTAGGATTTTGAAAAAAAATTATAGTTTTGGTAATAAAAAAAAATTTCTTTGGATTTTATTTACTTAACTTATCTTAACTTAACTTAACTTGACAAGGAGAAGGGGAAAAAAAGGTCTGAAAATAAAGAGTTTTTTCCATCTTTTTGTGAATTTCCATTATCCCACACCATGCGTTGCTAATGTTTTCATTTTAACAAATAACCGGCTAAGTGCGAGTCGGACTCGCGCACGAAGGGTTCCGTACCATCGTACAAAATTTAACACTAGTTTTATTTATTTTTTCAAATGAGAGTAGGCGTCATGTGAAAAAATAATGCTGTCGTTGAAAAAATAATGCCAACTTATAATAATAATAATGAATGAGAATAAAACGAGAATAAAAACGCCGAAAAAATCACATTTCGTATATGGGCCCCCCCTTTAATTTTTAATTTAATTTAATTTTTATTATTTGTTGTTTTAGCGGCACTAGAAATACATACTTTGTGAAAATTTCAACTGTCTACCTATTACGGTTCATGAGATACAACCGAAATCTTAGTAATAGGCTTTCCGTTGTTACCCGTTGGGTCCGGAACCCTAAAAATGGTGTGGACGGACGGCCACACAGAGGTGGTATCCCAAAGCCAGAACTGTTGCTACTGCTGATTTTAGAATTAGTATTAGAATTTATTAGGGGCACAGTACAAAAGATTTTAAACTTGCCGAAGGAACCGGCATCACTTTGAATGGCTACTAGCTGTAGCTCAGTCCATGATCATGCACAGCCTAAACGAAAGAAGAGCACTCCAGAATGGATGTATGAAAACGATAAATCAGTAAAAAAGACTTTCGATATGTATTAGAATTCCAATTGAAGGTACAGACAATATGCGATCCTAAAACGCATCAGAGTATCCCATAAAAGATCAGTATCCTAATTGGCACGGTAGTCATCCAGAGAGCATCTCAACAGGTGAGATCTCAAGTTTTGGATGTAATCAAAGCCCGTCGAAGCCCGAAAATTAAACGGATACAGTCATTAAAAGCAATGTTGGGCCTGTGTTAAAGCATGAGCTATCGAGCTTATGAAATGTTGTGCTATCAAAATTACAGTGAGGAAGAAGAAGTGTTTTATGACTTGTCGCGTGTACGCATATATCTCTCGATACAATATCATCTGATAACTAGAGCTGACAAAATCCTCCGTATATTTTCTTCAGAACGAAAAAGAAAAATTCTTTAATTCTTTTAATTTTTTTGTTGCATTTCCATTATCTCACACCATCCATGCGTTGCTAATGTTTTGCACGGCACTGTATGGATATATGTAATTCCGTTGCTCGGTATAGTTATAACATAAGACGTTTTGACCATGTTTAAGACTATGCTAGGAGACTATCCTTGGATGTCCACTTCAATCATATCTTATGTTTAAAAATTTGCTATTTCCGCTGGAAGACCAACTTATTTGTGTATCTGTATCTGGTATTACCCAGTGGGAAATCTACTCAGGCCTTCACCTGAAAGCTTGTGGAAGCAGTAAAACTTGGTGCCAAAAGATGAAAAAGCTGAACAATTTTTGATCCAGTCGAGATTGATCTCGGCAGAAACTTTTTGGATAGTGGATTTGTATATTTTTAAGATCATTCTTGTATCGTTTGTGAAACCCAAGTGCACACAGCTGTGTTTTCGATTGCACAGAGTAAATTTAATTGTGAATTATTGTGATTTTTACTATATTTTTACTTATACACAAGAAATAAACTGAAAGAAGAACTTTATAAAAACTCATGTATACCAAAATGGAATTTCTTTTAAATATGCATGCGGGTGTCTAATCCATTTTGCTTCTATTTTCGTTCCAAGGAAGCGGCTTGGATTCTTGTTCCTGCCAAGGAAGCTAAGTGGAAGCACACGAAAAGCTTGAACTGCTTCCTCCCTATAATACATGCCTCTACGAATGTCCTATAAAGTGTCCAATACAGAGACATGTATCAAATCCTTCAAAGAAGTCTTCCAGTTTGAATTTCCTGCAGGGTAATTTCCCGGGCACTGAGATGAAAAGCAATATTTTGTTCGGACTGTTTGAACTTGGAATGGCTTACCCTTGATGTTATGAAGAGAAAGAGGGGTATAAAGTTCAACAAAGTTTTATTTTAACATTTTCGTATTTTTCTTTTGTTTTTAAACGAGTTAAAAAGAAATGTTTATCTTTAATTAATACATGTCGTTGCCTATTTCTGATAAGTTAACTTAAAATTTAAATTTGTCTTGTAAATTTTCCTAAAATTTCCATGTTTTTTTTCTTCCTTTGTACGCTCTTAATTTATTTATTTTTTTATTATTTGAATACATTTCGAATTAGCTACCACCACTACCACCACTACCACCACCACCTACACACAGTATAATGAAAGACTGTGAATTGTTCTTTAAATATTTTTATTATCGAAATCTTTATATATTTTTAGATTTGAATTTTAATTGCGGCTCTGAAAATTAATATCTGCACAAATTTAATTTAATTTTTACTGTCCTTAGATATGTGTGTGTGTGTGTATATGTTCTGTTCCCATATTATTTGAACTGTGTGGGATCAGCCAGCGGTGGTGGAGTGGAGGCTAATAATAACAAATAAAAGAAAACAAAATTCTGCATCTCCCGGCGAGATGATTACTTTCTTAATTAGTATTTTTTTTTTCATCTTCTTCTAATTTCTGTCTTCTCATTTGACTGCAGTAATCAAGAGCTGAATGTAATTAATTTGCTCCAACACAGTTCTTGGCTTGATTACAAAACTCTTCGGCCACAATAAATGTATCTCCGCCAGTCTTAAATATACCCAGGCCAACAAGTTACCCATTTAGCCTGGCATGACTAAGTATAGGACGATGCAGAATAGTATACACACATATATGTATTAACAATATACATATGTACAATTCTAGTTATATTTATAAAGGTCGAGGATAATGATTCTGTGAGTTTTCAAAGCTTTTACATCGCCTTTAAGAAGCTTTTTTTTGTAGCATTTTTTGCTTGTGATGTTTCTTTCAGCTGAGTATTGTAATAGTAACGGCAGCAATTAGATGAACATTTTCAAACATGGTAGTTATTAGCTTGTCTGTCTTACGTAAAAAGTTCACTGTTTTATTTTGATTTCATAAAAAGGAAAGATTTTGAAACATCTGCGACGAGAGGAAAATTGAGCCTTTCCAATCAATGATTAAGGTAAAATATGCCATCTTTCCTCTCTTGCAAATCGTGTTGGAATTCAAAAAAAAAAAAAACAAAAAAAAAAATCCTCGGCTTCAACAGATCAATGTTAAAGTTTCAGTTAACTCTCACATAGGATCTACTCCGTAGGATTAATCCAACAATAGATATCCACTAGTCCGAAGGAACTAACAGAGCGACATTAGCGGAGTTGAACTCAACTCCGGAACTCAGAGTGGACAGTTCACGAGACAGGAGCTGGTCTTGTAATTTACTGGTCAAAAGGAAGATACACGCTTCCCAACTTAATATTTTTGCCTTGTATGACAAAGTCTATGATGAAAAGCTCAAATGTCTATTGACGAGAAGAATCGGCTAGACGGGGCTCATGAATGATTTCTTCCACCCCACAGTCTAATGCAGATGTTCGCATCGAACTGCATCGTCGTTTTTCTGCTTTCTCTTGAGCTCTTGGTTGAAAACCAATAAAATGAAAATAACAGTTTCAATTTTGTATGGCAACACCAGGAAGGGGTTGCCCAAAGAGTTGATTTTTCTAATTTTATTTACTACTTAATATGAAACGCTATGTATAAAATGTCAGCTCTCAACGTCGACGCGCTTTCAGGTAGTGCCCAAATATATAGTGAAAAACGAAATTTTTGCATGGTCACCCTAGGAAGGAGTTGCCCGATTGGCTCCATTTTCAAACTTATAATTTTTTTTAAAGGCCGTATACAAACTTTCAGCTCTATAAGTGAACGCGTTCTCGAATTATCGTGAGAACGGATAGACAGACAGACGGATAGATGGACACACAGATAGACAGACAGATGGATAGATGGATGGACAGACAGACGGACATACGGATATGCAAAAATTAAAATTGCCGTGAGTGTCCAACCAACTTTGCTATACATATTAGCATTATTTATGTGCGTTACAAACGGGTTGAAAAACGTAATATATTCTATGCGTATAAAAATGCGGAAGGAGCAGCTCTAAGTGTTTACTAGCTCCTTTTGAGAATTCTCCAGGCTTTTTTTTTTTATTCTTCTTGTTGTGGTACTAGTCTAGAATTATTGGTGAGATCTGTGTCACTAAAACTGGTAACGGTAGTCTCATTCAAGTTGGTAATTTCGCGGTTCGAATTTCGTTCGAGAGATGATTCCACCTCTCCTGCAACGGCCATTGAAAAACTGTTGCTGGGTATAGGAGATTCCTGATGCTAATAATGAGAATCGTGGTGCTGCTGCTGTTTCTTTAACCCTTGATTTAGCTAAAGAATGTGGTGGCCTCTATTTAATACCGCTAAGATCTGATGCTGCTGAGGCTGCAATGTTCTAACGAAGTATGTCGGAATGAAAAACGACTGATGCCCCATTTGATAGAGCTGACAGAGAGCTTTCATTAGATTAATTTTAATTTTAATTTTTTTGTGTGTGGTTTAAATCAAAAATAGTTTCGTATGTGGAAAATTCAAAATTAGATTTAAATAAAACGCCATCTTAATTCGACACACAGCAATTGTTAACAAAGTGGTAAATACTATTTGATGGGTTCATTCATTTAAAATAGTACGAGCGCTTATATTACATTTTTCTCTGTGTAACATCATCATTAAGTTAAGAATTACTTTTGCCTCTATTTCCTATAGAAAATAACATAGGGGAAACGGTTCCACATTCTGGTATTCCTAATCTTTCTTGAATCGACAACTTTCTTCGAAGAATTTTCCAATTTTGAAAGTTTTTCCTATTCAATTATGAAGAATAGTGAAAGCTTTTATAAATTAACTAGCTACAGTAGCTGAAAAATGGAAAACTTACATTCCCCTTTCCCGAAACTTTCAAGAATATCTTTTCTTGTTAATAACGATAATTTCTAATGCCGTCAGCGATCTTTCCAAAAACACGCCTAACAATTTCCTGAACCATCAAATAATGAAGTTTAAATATCAAGAAAAAAACGTTAAAAGAAAATAATATCGAAAATTTATATTTTCGAATTTCGAGTAATATAGAGTGTGAGTGTGGTCCATAAATAGCGAAATTTCATTACCGTGTAAGTACAGTTTCTATTACTGCAGTTGTGAAGAAAATTCGAGAAGAGCATTGCTTTTTATTCCCTCTAACTCCCTACACACACACACACACACACACACACACACACACACACACGCACACACACACACACACACACACACACACACACACACACACACACACACACACACACACACACACACACACGCACACACACACACACACATACACACACACACACACACACACACACATACACACACACACCCATACACACACACACACACACACCCATACACACACACACACACACACACACACACACACACACACACACACACACACACACACACACACACATACACACACACATACACATACACATACATACATACACACACACACACACACACACACACACACACACACACACACACACACACACACACACACACACACACACACACACACACACACACACACACACACACACACACACACACACACAGTGTATTGAAATGATGGTGAAAAAAGGACCTCCCACCTTTCATAAGAATTCCGCTTAAATAAGAATTAAAAAACCAAATTATTGAAACTCGAATATTACACATTTTAAACAATGTTAAGTTTTATTATTATTTTCGATTTCGATTTTCGAACTATGCAATTTTTGGTGCCAGCATTGAAGAATAATCAAAATTTCAAAAGAGACCATTTTACTCGCAAAATGACCCATTAAATGATGTACGCATTAAGTGTATCGTACCCTTTTCGCGGTTTTCGAAACTTTTATTTTTATTAAAGTCTAACACTGAAAATGTTCAAAAGGGCATTTTGATTACATAGTTTTATGAGCCACTTTAATCTTAAGAATTTGGATCTCTTACATTTGGTAGGAAAAACCTAATGTTGATGAAGCCGTTTTCGAAAAATATTAGTTAAATATAAAATTTCAGTATATCGAATTATTCGAAATGGACGTGTTGAATCTAAAATTTATTATAGAATATTGCAAAGCTCCATTAATTTTAATATTATAATCAATTGATAATTATCATACATAAGTTCGAAAATGGGACAACGGGGGTAACTACTTCGTAGGGTTGCCATACAAAAATTTCGTTTTTCAATTGAATTTAATTCAATTCATTTTATCACTGGACAAGTACACAAGATTAATTATAATCTTCTAAAGTACATTAAAAAGAAAATCATGAGTGAGCTTTTCAATACTCGCCTCTAATATCGCAGAATCAAGACGTTACGGTGCCGCGATAATTGAAGGAAAGAAATGTAGGTACCCAAAAAATCTGCTACGACCGTACGTATTAGCTTATAAAAAAACAGAAGACAAGTACCTTGTGCCTGAGATGAGAATCCAAAGAAAAGCCAAGAAGATCTGTACTGAATATGGAGATGTGATCAAACCTACGAAGACCGAAAACAAATCTAATGCAGTCATTAAATGCAACAGTAATCCTGCGACAGCAATATAAATCAAGTAGTGGATAAATCAATCAAACTTCCATTGGCAAAATCGAGTATGATCAGGGCTTTGAGGAGCTTCAGTTTAGTGCTGGAGCTTAAAATCTCTCCACAGTCCACTATAAATTTTGCCAATCGGGAACGATATATGAACACAACAGCTCAATCTTGATCTGATTTTTGTCCGTAAATTTGTAGCCTGCTCAAGAGGGGGGATGCTTCTAAGGAGTCGTGGGCTACCCACCACATTGTGACTATTTTGGACTAAGTACAAGGTCGTTATGACTAGCCATAAACTATTTCCGAGTCCGTCCTCATTTACACGTGCAATATAATCTTCAATGAGACCAACTGGTCTGCCAAAGTACAATAGGTCAATGTCAATATCACGTATGGCATCTGGCAGATTATTAATAAATACGGTTAATAATAGCGCGCCCAGAACTGAACCCTAAGGTACATCGCATGACAAAGAAAGCCTTTCAGAGAACATTTCATTAATGTGAACCTGCTGAAAACGTCCAGACAGTAAGCTAGAGATTAAATTAATAGTAGAGCGGGAAAAACTAAAATTTGATGATAATTAATTAATTAACTTAAGATGATTAACACTATCGAAAGTTTAATAAAATCAAGCATTACAAGAACACACCCACTTCACCACTGTCCAAGCTGCATCTCAGGTCTTAGCAGAGCAGTTTCACAAACAATGATTCGAGCGGATTCTAGACTGCCAACGGGAAGCATATTATTATTTCCGATATGTGTCAGCATCTGGCTGTTCATAAGTTTTTCGAGGACCTTAGACAAGAATCACAGAAGGACTTATAGTTCGAAAATAGGAGAGAGAAGAAATCACAGATTTTTCCGGGATTGGTAGTACCGTCGCTTTTTCCACCTTGATGGGAAAACAGATAGTCACAGTAGTATTATGCAAGATATACGGTCCAATGTAAGAGTAAATAATTTTGATAAACTTTGGTGATCAAATTTCGAATGGAAATAATTATACTTTGCAAAGCGAATCGCAGAGGTGTGGCGTCACTACGCGCATTTTTATATAAGGTACGCGTACCACTGGTCCTGAATCCAGGGTTGCTAGACTGCAACAGATGGATTCTCGTACCAGCTTTACAAAAATCTGGTACGTCATGAAAAATTCTCGTACACTGGGTCTATCGCGAAATTAATGAGAAATGGCGGCTTAATTGAAACTGGGGATTATTTAATAAAATTTCATTTTATTATTTTTATAATAAAAATAATGGGTATCTTTAGAAACCTTTCATTTGATAATATTTTTAAACCGATTTTTGTATTGAAATTTTGTATAGTCTTGTTCTTAAAATAAAAGACATCTAGATTAGGCTAGAGTTATCTGGGTCCGAGTTAATATTTTGGTGGAAATTTTCATTATCAGGTCGCACTGCAGTAGCAGGTTTATTCTATTATATGATGCCGATGTTGTGCGACTTATCATTTGGGTGGTAGGTTTCTTTCGACTATATTTTAACGCATTGAGTTGAAAGGAGGGCTCCTATAAAGGATTTTGATGAAAGCGTATCAATTTTCTTAATTTTATTCTTGTTAGGTTGTTTTTGCTAAAACTCCTCTCGGTATAGCCATTGGAATGTGCGAGAGTTAAAACGGACAGCGTAAATTGGGGTAGAACTTTATGTTGGTAGTCTTCATCAGCAGTGCGGATTCGGGAAACCTTGTGCCAAAATATGTCAGTTTCGTTTTCTTTGGTGATGTATGGAGGAAGTTGGTCCAAGGAAATAAGTCGAAACTTGTCATCGAGTTACTGCAGTTTCTTATACGCTAGACAGACTGTCTCCATAATGACTTAATTTTTAATTAAATGGAGTCAAATATCCAGTGTGTCACATAAATGAAGTCCATCAAGGACCCATTTGCTACATTTCGCTTCGTTTTAAATGAACCAAATTTTACTCCATTTAATGAAATGGCAGTAAAACTGCCACCTACCGTCATTATAATAATAAACTGAATTTATTGGAAAGTGAAAGTTTTTCCAATCAAGTTAGCAGTGGCAGCAATCAGCTGATCATGAAAGAAATTTCTTTGTCGCTTACTTTTTCTTCTACTCAAAATGCTTTGCAACTACAGTAAATATTCGCAAATTTTCTTGATAGCATAAATAATTTTCGTCCATAGTCTGTGACCTTTTTATTTCCTTGAAATGACTGAATTTAAAATTATGTCATTACGGGCAGTCTGTCTGGGTATTAGGGTTTGGCGGCTTTGCCATAGGACACAGGTTACATAAAAACATGAATAGTGGAGTATCGTTGCGGGGCCAAAAACTATAGTTTCCACAAAAAAAAATAATATTAGATATAACAAATTACAGCCCAAAATGTTTTCTTTCTAATGATGTTTGAAAAATTACATGTACGACCAATTTGTGGAAATTATGGTGTTCCAAGGCAAGGAGAGGCATTCTTGAATCAAAGCCTCAGATCTCACTATATATTTGCACACTGCCGGAGAATGTGTGAACGTACAGAGCTGAACCCTTATACACGACAGTTTCATAAAAATAGTAAATACAATTTCAACAAGTGAAAAATCTAGAATTGGTCTAAGATAAATTCCTATGATATCCTAGATGAATGCCCGTATGAAATTTCGTATTATCACCGATCTACATATGAATGTTTGATTTTTGAAGTGGTTTTTCGCATATATTTCTAGAACGGTTTGTCGGACAGAAAAAATGATTATAACCAATTTTATAGGATTTTGTATTCTGAAGAAGTTTTTTGTACAATAAAAATGTCTTGGACTGATCGTTTTCACAGTATACCAAAAAAACCTAAATTTTTATATGGCAACACCAAGAAGGGGTTGCCCGATTTAGCCCATTTTTGAAATTTTATTTGCTATTAGTATGAAAACACAGTGTGCCAAATTTCAGCTTTCTACGTCGACGTGTTCTCAGGTAGTGTCCAAATATGTCCTGGAAAACGAGGTTTTTGTATGGCAACCCCACGAAGGAGTTGCCCGATTTGTCTCATTTTCGAACTTAATTTTACTTTTTTTTTAATGTCCGTTTACAAAAATTCAGCTTTCTAGGTGAACGCGTTCTCGAGTTATCGTGCGCACAGACAGACAGACAGACAGACAGACAGACAGACAGACGGACGGACGGACGGACATGCAAAAATCAAAATAACTTTTAATATTATGCGTGGGTGTCCAATCCATTTTGCTCTACCATAATTATTTCGAGGTGTTACAAACGGAATGACAAATTTAGTATACCCTATAGATTTCATCTAGGGTATAAAAATGGTCTAAATCGGGCAACCCATTCTTGGTGTTGTCATATAAAAATTTAGATCCTTTACGTATACTGTGAAAACGATCAGTCATACACGTTTTTATTGTATTGACAAGTTCTTCAGAATATGAAATCCTATGAAATTGATTATAATCATTTTGCTGTCCGACAAACCGTTCTAGAAATATATGCGAAAATCCACTTTAAAAACGAACCTTGCCAGAAGGTGACTTTATACGAAATCACGCACATTGCGGTCTTAGGCAAACTCTAGCTTTTTTTACACGCTTGTTGTTCTATGACTAGGTACTAATTACAAATCACCCTGCGATTTCCATGGAAATTTTTTGTTTAATAATGAAAATAAAAATTTCGAAAAACCAATTTGAAAATAAAATTCGGGAAAATTCCTATTCATATTATGGACCGCACGAGACATATGTATGTGTGTGTAAATTACATTGTACTATTGTAGGCATATTCCTAGCTAAGAGAAAGCTCCAACAACAGATAGAAGTTACCTCAGTATATACCTACTATACTAGAAGACAAGACGTCTTATAAGACTTTTATTTCTTAGATACATAACGGTGTTCTCCTTTATCAAACATATTCTTCTTCTTCATCATCATCTTGACTTGACAGCATTTTCTGCATGCTTTCGCTTGCCGATGGGGAGTACCTCTATACACATCGTATCATCGCTCTGTCGTAAGCTCCCTGTCTGCATAAGCAGCATGTGCTTTTTGGTCGATACGTAGAGTAGACGAAGTTATGATACAAAAAAAAAAGAAGAAAAAATAAAGAAAAAAACATACAAAAAAAAAACAATCTGTGGGGCCCCCACACTTCTGGAGCTGATCAGTTGGAGCGTACTGCTCGTATTCATCAGATGGGGATGTCGCAGTCTTTTTTGATTTCTTAATCTGATTAAATTGAATATTTACGTACACACGAAATTTGGAATTTTACACACATATATATAAATATTTCTCTTTACACACCTATATAGCTTCCGTTTAAGCTTGATAGTGAATAAAAAAAAAAAAATTAAATAAAAAAAAAACGATAAATCACAGAAAACCGAAAATATGGGGCCTTACTGAAAAACGTTTACTTTGCTTAGTAACTAGCCGCCGCCACGTGATATTATATTGTTGTTAACCTGTTCTAGTAGTAGTAATTTTTGGTCTTAGTACAAAATCATCGTACGTTTAATACGTTTTTTTTTGTGATATTATCCAAAAAATTGTTTTTTTTTTTAAAATTTTTTTTCCGCAATTTTGCAATATTGCAATTCTCAAATGTGAATTCATATATTGATTGGAATCTCTGTCGTTGTCGTCGTATTTGTACAGTGAGTTCTCGTTAAGTGAAAGAAAAAAAAAGAAAATCTTTTGTTTTTGTTTTTTTTTTAAGTGTTTCGAATTTCCATATGAAATTTAACCGGCAACAAAGTTGCTGTTTTGTTTATGTTCTGCTGTCCCTTTTCTCCAGCCACACAGTCAAACAGAAACAGACACGTACATCTATACATATATATGAATGGTTCTTTCTATACAATTATATCAGCAGGGTACGTACGACTTTAAGAAACTTCCTCAACATGTGCGCTTTCATTTTTTTTTGTTGCTTTTCTTAATTCCATTCATGCTTTAGCTTTTGATACAACAAAAACGCAGAGAAACTTGCATTCAGAAAAGCTTTCATATATTTAATAAATTCTACCATCTTTCTCCTCTTTTTAAATTATTACTACTATACATAACTGCGTGTATGTATAGTAGTACCTACATTGTGCGTAAATATTACAAAAAAAAAAAGGAAAAAAAAAACAGAAAAAAAAACAGAAAAACATTGAAAAACTGTTTATTGATTTTCGTCTTACATTTTTTCTTGTGGTTCGCTTGAAGCGAAATTACCTGTTTTCCTTATAATAGGGATCTTCAGAACAGAAGAGAGAAAGCTAAATTTCACGTTCTAATTTTTCTAATTTCTCGAAAGAAAGATTAAAAGTAAATTTATAGGAATGTAAGAATTTTTATTTTGATTAATTCACATTGAAAACAACCACCTGAGCGTAGGAGGGAATTTTTTTTTCGTTTCTTTTTTATTAGCGTAGTCATCCGTGTTTAGTTTTATTTATATTTTTCTTATTTTCCATCCTATGTATAATTTTTAATTTGTCACTAAAATACATTTAAGAAATGTGAGCTATATATATAATACGAGCCACATACCTAACCTACATTCTTCAAACCTTTTTTTTTGGATTGTGATGAAATTTTGCGTGAATAATTGAAATTTATAAAAATTTTTTTGATATCTAATACATAGGGGCGCGTATATGAACAATTGAATTGCTATACAGGGTCTTTCCTCTATGGTGGTCTATAGAGCGGGAAGTGATAGTAGTACTCATGTAGAAAAACAAAATAATCTGCGGTGGCAAGCAGGGGGGGGGGACATATCAACAGTCTCGGAGTGACAGGGTGATTATGAAAATTATGCTTGCATTTCACCAAATACCCCTTATATGAAAAAGTACAGGGTATATGGTCACCATGAAGTACTCGTTGTATTCAGAACTTTATGTTCTTTCCAACGACTGCTCAACCAGCGAAATACTCATATCCTCTCTGGAGTTATGGTGGTCTTAACTAAAAATTTAGGATTTTCTAACTGATTTTTTTTTTAATTTGACCTCTTTTTTTATACAAAAAGGTGCTTAACGTAACTTTTATATGAAAATTCTAAACTGGAGATTAACCTCCTTAATTTGAACTATTACACCTATGCCCTAACGGTAGCCATTAAACAGTTATTAGCAGGGATGTAAAGGACTCACATTTTGACTCAACTCATCGCTCAACTGAAGCAGTGAGTCCGCTCAATCACTGAGTCCGCTCAATCACTGAGTCCGCTCAACAGTTGAGCGGTGGTTCATCGCTCGAAATTTGAGCGTACTCACTGGTTGAGCGGACTCAATCGTGACTTGAGCGGACTCACTGCCTGAGCGGACTCATCATTTGAGTTGAGCGGACTCAAATCATATTTTAAATAAAGAAGGAAGGAGGAAGAAGAAATGTTGGCTAAGAAAATTAGCAAAAGCTTAATTAATAAAATATAATATAATGAATGACTTTTTTATAAGCTTTTCTTATTTTATTGAAATTTCAGTTTCAATTTTAATTAAATCAGATTCTCTTTATATTATTTAAAATATGATTTGAGTCCGCTCGACTCAAATGATGAGTCCGCTCAGGCAGTGATTCCGCTCAAGACTTGAGTCCGCTCAAGTTCATTCAAGCAATTAGTCCGCTCAAGACTGAATCCGCTCACGATTGAGTCCGCTCAACCAGTGAGTCCACTCAAATTTCGAGCGATGAACCACCGCTCAACTGTTGAGCGGACTCAGTGATTGAGCGGACTCACTGCTTGAGTTGAGCGATGAGTTGATATGATAAATGAGTCCGCTCATTTACAACCCTGATTATTAGCTCATAAAACTATTCAGGTCACAACGATATTTTTTTTAAATGACCATGTTTTCAGTTACTAAGGAAACAAATTATTAAAAAAAAAAAGATGTCAAATTGAAAAAGTAGGTAAGAAAATCAGATATTTTTAGTTTAACTCCTGAGAGGAGAGTTGGTTGAACAGTCATTGGAAAAGCCATGAAGCTCTGCATACAATGAGCACTTGACGGTGACCGTATACCCTGTACTTTTTCAGACACAGGGTGTTTTGTGAAAACAAAGCATATTTTCTTAATCTCACCCTGTAATTCCGAAACGGTTGATATATACACCCCCCCCCCCTGCTATAAAATTCTGTTGTTTTTAGATGAGTTCTATCACCTCCCGCTCTATGGATCACCATGGACGAAACATTTATTTATTTTTATCTTATCCCATTCGGGATTCAAACTGACAGTTTTTAGTATCGGTCATAGATGGAGAATAGAAGAATTTTAAGAACTTTTATTTTTAATGCATTTAGAATAAATCAAAAAAAAAACAACCGCCTCGTCCAATTATTGAAGCCGGGACCTTCCTCTTTCCGAGCGATTGCACTTACCTCTGAGCGTACGAGTTAGATGCTTTTTCCCTCTTGACTTGCCTACTAACACTAACTAAAACGGAAAGCGAAAGATCCCTGGCTCAAAATCCGGACGGTTGCATTTTTTTCCTTGTATCTATGATTTAATTTATAATAATTGTAAATTGCGGATTCGAGCAAAAGATCTTCAAGGTATCGTCTTGCACTTATTGATAAAACTTTCTGGAACGGGTGATAGACAAAAGTTATAATCTATTTGGAATAGGGGGGGGGGTGGAGGAGGCGGGTATCCAGGATTTCGTTCAGGGAGAAAGTAAGGGCGGTAATTTTTTGAGAGTTACCTAACTTCCAAGAAGGTCTTGTGACTTGTGTGTGTGAATCCAAAAAGACGTCCGAGGTTTCAATCTGTAAAAAAGCGCCTCCAGAACCAGAGACAGAAACCATTGGTCGAATCTGTTGTGTGGATTCACTTTGGCTACGTATTGCAGGAAACTAAAGGTCTATGGGTCAAATCCGTGAACGGATTCACCAAATCCCTTGACCTGGTAACGGCATAATCTGGGCTAGATCTAATACTCCGACTAAGGCTGAGCAATTTGGGCGATCAAGTCACTTTTATAAAACGGGTTGATGGCGGTAAATTGAATTTGTGGCTAGATGCACCTTGTAGGTCGTGAAAGCGCCTTAATGCTTCTAATGATGACTTGGGAGCCGCAGCAAGCTGTTCCAGTGTTGGTATTGCGTCTAGCCAATGCAGGCTGTTCTTATGACAGTCTGCACTGGTACTAAACTTGGAAGAAGACTGGATCTTGATATTCAACTATATGTCGACTTGATGATGTACGTAAAGTTATAGCATTCCGATTCTCCAGCACGGCTAGTTCATTGCAGACCTAAAATAGTGCTGTCTCTGAAAAATTAAAATTTATCAGGGAGACTCAAGACATCCGGTTCGAATGTTCATCGTAAGTTTATTTTCATATATCCGGGTTGTGCTCTTTTTACAGCTACAGCTCGTTTTAATTTTATAATTTTTTAGCTTATTTAATTTTAAATTATTGTTTTTTTTTAAGATGTTGTCAAAGCTCTAAGGATTCCCTATGATGCCGTAGCATAGCCTTGGCAGGAAGGGAAGAAGGGATGGGGAATTGATTACTGACGATGCGCATTACACTTGAATGTTTGTAGCTCAAAGCTGGGGGGGGGGGGGGGGTCCACGGGATGGCAAAGTGTTCCACATTCGTACTGTTTTGCTTATAAAGGATTCACGGAGTATCACGGTACGGCGGAATTTGACTTCAAGGGTGTGAAGGTGAGCTCGTGTCGTGCGCATAAGAAGTATTCTACAGGCTAAGAAATTTATTCAGAGCAATGACCACAGAGATATTGATATCATTGAGAGTCTGGACATTAGACTCTTTACAAAATTAGATGAAATCAAAAGGGTATACTAAGTTTGTCATTCCATTTGTAACCCTAGAAATACTGATGGTAGAGCAAAATGGATAAGATACCCATGCATAAAATTAAAAGTTATTTTGATTTTTGAAAGTTCGTCCGTTCCTCTGTCCGTCTGTCCATCATACGGCATTCTGAAAAAAAAATCTAAAATGAAGTTCGAAAATGGGACAAATCGGGTAATTCCTTCATAGGGTTGTCATACAAAAACTTCATTTTCATTACATATTTGGACACTTCCTGAGAACGCGTCAACGTAGAGAGCTGAAATTTAGCACACCGTGTTTTCATCATAAAAGTAGTAAATATGATTTTACAAATGGACTAAATTACGCAACCAATTCTTGGTGTTGCCATATAAAAATTTAGGAAGCTTACCCTACTGTGAAAACTATAAGTCCTATACGGTTTTAATGTAGGTACTGAAAAGTTCTTCAGACTATGAAATCCTATAAAATTGGCTGCAAACATTTTTTGTGTCCGACGAACCGTTTTAAAAATATATGCGAAAAACCACTTCAAAAGTCAAACTAGAACAGATGGGTGACCAAACGAAATTACATGCGGGCAGTCAACTAAGGTATCATATGAATTGGTCTTAGACAAATTCTAGCTTTTTTACATGTTTTATTTTCAAATTCTGCGCCTAACTAGTTAATTCCACTTTTCATATCAGCAAGGTATTTCAAATCACTTTTTAGGTATTTGCTTACAGCGATTGCAGTGGTTTTTTGGGATCTAAAGTACAGTCCGGAACGAAAACGTCGGCACAATATCAAGCCGATATACGTTTTTTCCGAATATTTTCACTTACTTATTTTGGAGCTGATATTACAAGCAATTTGTGTTTCGACTTTTGTACATACACGTTGATTATTTCGAGAGTTCTAAATTATTTTCAAATGGTAAAACGGTTTGAAGTTTTGTTGTTAAGTAGGAAATTGTTCAGGATATAACAGCCTTTCTTCATTTGCATTGGAATTAGCATACATCTAAACATAAGGTACCTATCTGTCATTTTTCGACAACTGCCTACATGTAATGTAATTACACTAAAATAAACAACAAATCTTCACAATTATCAGCAAAATTTATAAACTCTACTATTTCATATGTATGCATTAATAATTGTTAGTTGGCTTGGCTAAAGCTTAATTAGGAACTATCAAGACAACTGTCGGATCACAATGCACATCCAACATGTATGAAGGAAAAAATTAAATGTGGCTTGTTTATACCAATATACACCAAAAACGATGACGTTAACTTAAAAATTGACAATATGTTTATATGAACTTTTGTGCCCCCCCCCCCCCACATTCTATAAATTTTAGAAATCGCCACATGTATTTTGTACAGTGTTGGGCGTAATTTGATTGCAGTGTAATTTAATTAATAATTCCATTACAGTTTAGTCAATGTACAAAGTAATCTAATTAAATTGTATTCGATTACATATCAATCAGATTACTTATGATAGAATATATGTAATCTATCAAATGTGTAATCTGTTACAATATAATTAGATTATTTTGTAATCTAATTACATTGTAACAGATTACTTTGTAGATTACTTAAAAGTAATTAATAATATAATGAAATGAATTGAAAGAAAATAGTATTGTTCTCGTACGAAATTAGTTTTAGGGAGTTTAATGAAGAATTAGAATACAAATATCTTAAATATCTTAAATGTCTTAAATGTAATATCATTAATTAGATTAACATATAGTGGGATTAACTTGTAATCGATTAATGTGTAATCAGATTAACTTGTAATCACATTACACGTTAATCGATTACATTATGTAATTATGGAAATGGATTACATTAGTAATCTGTTACAAAGTAATCTGATTACAGATTACATGGTTAATTGTAATTGTTAATCATTAATCAGATTACATTTTGCCCAACACTGATTTTGTATGCATATTTACACTTGGGCTTGGTTAGTTTACAGGTATGAGGGTACTGCTGGATCTCTAGCCTGCTTGACTTAGACCTAGTGGGTCCCCTTGACTTAATGGGATAATTCTTTTTGAAATTTCCCTATATCCATTCTGCTTCTATTCGTCCTCTCACGAAAATCTGAGCTCGTTACTTTGCAACTCTCCCAGATTCAAAAATAAGTAGCTACCAAGCAGCGTACCTATTTTATAACTCACAAAATATACGTGTTGGACGGATTCGTTTTCTTTCCAATCCCTTGATTTCTTGTCTTGTTTTTCATTAAAATCTATTTATTCAAAAATATTACAAAATCTCACCATTTCATAGTATAAATGTCTAGAAATAACTGAAAAAGGTTAGAGTGCAGAAAAAGCTATATTAAGGAGCAACCAAGCGCAGGCACTGAATTTTGAAAAATTCAAAATAAAATGTATGCTATAGAATTTTCAACTGAAAATCACTCCTACTTTCAACCGTTTCTGTGTTGCAGAGTTCTATTGGGACACCCTGTACAAATTGTGACAAAGAATATGATGGAAAAATCCAATATGGTTCTGATGCTAATTAGGTTAGATTAGATTAGATTAGTTTTTTAAAGCGAGGAGAGTGGCCTATACACTGCTTAGTGCTTGGCTTATTATGTACCGTTTGCATTATAGTTCCTCCAACAAACCCACTCTTTCCAGAAAGAGCAGTATTGTTTTGGGAGAGATTCTTTCAAAGTCGGCAGACTTTAAGAAGTGTGAGCCAAATATCTGGAATCTACATTATGCAATAGCCTTGCATTCACACAGGACGTGCTCCGATGTTTCATCCTCTTCGAAGCATAACCTATACATACATCAGTGGGTGAGATGCCAATCCGATGCATGTGTTTGTTAAGTTTACAGTGTCCGGTTAGGAATCCTGCAATGATTTCTATATAGCCATAAAAGATCTAGGCTCTTCTCTGAGGAATGTCCTTTTATGAATCTTTTTGCTTATTTGGATCCTGTCATTGAAGTCCATCTCTGGTCCATTTGATTCTGGGTCTAGTTTTGCATGGTAAGCTTCATGGTATTCTAGGATATACCGCAAAAGGGTTCTGGTCCTATGCTCATAGGCTTTATAGTTAAAGAAAAAAATTGATATGTTCATTTCTATACAATTGGTGCTTTTTTTTTTTAAATATCGCGCTCTGATAAGAAACCATAGAAATGTAAACCAATAAATAGGAATAATTTAAAACTTACCCATATATACAAGGACAGGTGCATGTGTGTAGATATAGATCCACAAAAATTAGAATTATTAAATAAAGGAGATGGATAGGTACTAAAATATTTTACCCTGCTATAATCTACAAAATAGGAATCTTCAATTACTTACATTGCTTTGAGAAGATTAAATTAAAAAAATTTAATTCAAAAAGTATCAAATTTTGATCATATAAAAGCCATATGGGTCAATGCTGGAAATGCTAGTGGAAAATTGACCCGATCCGGATCCATAAGCTAAAAGAACAAAAAAAAAAACAAAAAAAAAAAAAGTCGTCTAAGCATTTATATGGGAATAAATGAAAAGAAAAACTCAATTTTTAGCTACTTGTGCCGGTAAAGCAAACCCCAATTTAATAGCATCTATGTGTAACTACCCTCCTAAAAAGGTAAACTTTAAGCTGTGAAAATCGAAAGTGTCGAAATTCTAAAGAAAAACAAAATAAGATGTATATACCAACCAGAAACAAGAGGCTCAATCACATACAATATCATCATATGGCATCAGTAGTACATCACAACATGGATACAAGTGTATCTAACAAAAATAGCAAAGAATGCGAGTCTATCTCCGTCACTGATAAAGTTAAATGGTCTCTATTAGGGCCAACAATCGTCCTTTTAATCCCATTGTCAGTGCGGTCACAGAAACGGTGTTTTACCACACGTTAAGTACATTTCCGTCAAACATATTTTTTTTTTTTTTATTTTACCCACCCACCCCAAGAGCAACGGAAAACTTTTTTTTTCACAACCCTCTGGACACAGAGTTTGTGTTGGTCTAGTGATTCTTTTCCACTACTATGGCCCTTTAGACTGCTACGCTTGTTTTGGGGTGACCTATGTCCACTTTTATTTTCGTTTCGCTTCTTTAGATGAACAAACAACCAAATCGGGAAGTGTAGTTCCGTAAGAATTAGGAAAAAAAAAAAAAGAATAGCAACAAAACGATAAAAAGCTCGCCAGCACGAAAAAGAAGAAGAAAAAAAAAACTCTACACACGTCTGGAAGAGAAGGTTCCTACCCCCTAAGGGTGCATGCATACAGGAATACATAAAGCCCGCAACTGACCGACTAACCTCGCTTTAGCTTAGTGACCCAAAAAAGGAAAGACATCCAGAAATATCTCTCTCAGGGAAAGTTAACAGAAAAGATGGGTATCTTTCAGATTGTTGGCGTTGTTGGTGCGGTCGAGCTCGATAGTGTTGGGTAGCGCGTATGACAGATATTTTTAGATGGACATCAAAACAATGATTTCTCCTGATAGAGTCATGCTATGAATAAAATGTGAAAAGCCTGATTAGCTCCATATGTTGCTGTGAATTTATTTATTAAATTAACTATAAATATCGTGTCATACCTGATGTACAAGTATTTGAAAGACGCGACAGTAGGATACCTGAGGATCTGAGAATGATTAAAAAAATTGATTAAAAAAAAAGAAACAACAACACCAAAAGTTAAGGATATGCTTAGAAATATACAAGGAATTATAGTAGGTACTGGCTTATAATAATAAGGACATCGAAACATATATGCATTATCCCTTCCTTTGTATTGTGTAAACATCTCATTTCTCTGCACAAAATGAATTTCTGAAAAGGCTTAAAACATTGAAAATACACTCGAAATCTTTGAATGTCTCAAAAAAAAAAAAAAAAAAACTGAACTACAAAAGATGTGATACACCAGTCCTGTATGTGTTTTAATCTAGATCTTTGGATAGATGTCACTAGTCTGCAACTCACCAATGCTTTTACATACCTTAGGGTATTATGCCCATCTATGTGCTACAAACACAGTGTCATTTTTTCACTTTTCGAAATTCCCCCAAACATGTGCAGGACTTATTACTTGATTCATCCAGCCGATTAGACCAGGTACTTTTGAATGAACCCAATGAGGACAAACGACGGCATTTAATTGCAATATTTATTACTGACAGTTTCTTATAAATGGAACGATTAGAATAGTTCAAGGTCATCGATTACTGATTGAATCTGAATCGCACAGATATCGATAAAGAGATACGTGTGTAATGGCAATTTACTTTACGCGTGTGCTATGTAACTCACTTGAACGCAAATTTCAAATTCGCACATTTCTACGTATATTAAAAAATACATAAAAATTATTAAAAATAAAAAACAAAACACATGAATTTCACCGAAAGTCTCTGCAGCACGTATAATATTCATCCCTTGCTCCTGTTTACAGTTGAGAGCTGAACGCGTATTAAATAAAATCAACTATGGAAAAAGTCGAGGAGAAATGACATATTTGCATTTTTAATATCCTTCTCGAAAACCATATTAAATCAGAAGAAAATATCCTGGCGGTCTGGAATGGCTTTTTAATAAAAATAGCTCCTGCTGCTGTCTTCAAATATGGAGCGACAGAAAAATGTGCTTAATATACATATATATATATATATGCTACATTCGTATGTATATACATTGTAAGCATTCGCATGCCTTCGGTTAAAATTTTTAATTTTGGCTTTCACAGACAGCTGTTTTGCATATCCCGTGTAGATGTATGCAAGAGGTCTTCAAGGTCTTTAAGGATGTCAATGGCTGCAAATCCACACGGTCTGATGGTTTTTCGCTGATGTTAATTAAAATCTTAAAGACTTATTTGACAGGAAGATTTCCAACTGCTTGGAAACTAGCTTACGTTCAACTTATTCCCAAGAAATTATCGACCAATTGCAATCACTTCGATTCTTTATTAACTCCAAATTAATGAAGTATCTAGAAACCAAACAGCTCTTCAACGGTCGGCAATATGTCTGGCCGGACTGGACGCTCATCTAGAGACTTGCTGACTTTTCTCACGGAACATTAGAATCGTAGTCTTCACAAGCCATAGATATTTCAAAGGCGTTTGATAGAGTCGGGAATCTCGGCCTTTCATTCAAAACTTAAAGCACTTGGTCTCCCCCTTCCTCTTCTATTATAGATTGAAAGTTTTTTATCTGGTCTCCTAATACAAGTTGTACTACGGTTTCTTCAGAACCTCATCCTATAAATAGAGGTGTGACCCAGGGCTCTGTTTTCGCTCCATCTCTTTACTTAATTGTCATTATTGATCTGGTTTTTCTTACTTTGAATCTCATCCATAGCTTTACCGATTATATGTAGTACCTTGAATTTGTTTACTTCTTTGATACTCTTGCGTACTCCAGAGGGAATGCTACATCTATCAAACGAGTTACATGATTAGATCATGGAATAACGGCCTTGATAATATTTTCGCTTGGGGCAAAGCGAATCGCATCGAATTCAATGCACCTAAGTTCCAAGGCTATCTCATCTCTTTAAAACAAGATCATAATTTTACCACTGCTGTTACCTTTGATGGAGCACTGATTTCCAACACACCGTTTTTATGCATTTTTGGTGCTAATATTTCCAGTAAGTTAAGCTGGACAGATCACATCTTGTCTGTTTTATTTATTTATTTATTTATTTCATTTTTGTCTACCGATTACACTATCTTACAGACAAGCACTTAATCTATTAATTAATTCAAGAAGAGTTAACATTTCTATAATTATCGAAAATACAGCTTTTAAAATTATCTCTTGGCATAGTAATACCTATAATGGACGAAAATTTATTAAAAGTTGAGGAACAATTGGTAATAGGCTCGTGATTACCATAATTTGTTCTATGATGAGGAGTGTATAGCAAGCACCTAGATCGAATTGGCCTTTCCGGAGCATATATACTAATTAGTGATAATAATTCGGGCGAGTTAGTTCTGTAATGCAAAATATCTTTAACAAATATCGCACAGTTAACCTCCCGTCGCAGTTCCAATTGAGGTAAACCCAACAGTAAACATCTTATAGAATATGAAGGTAAATTATCATATCGGTAGTTGCATTTGTAAAGCGCAAATCGAGTGAAACTTTTCTGTATAGATTCAAGACGGTCCATATGAACCTTGTAATAAGGACACCAAACGACACATGCATATTCTAAAATAGACCTCACGAGAGTGAAGTAGAGCACTTTAAGAGTCTGAACATCTCTGAAGTCTTCAGAATTACGCTTAAGGAATCCTAGACATTTACGAGCTTTACAAACTATAAACTCAACGTGAGGAATGTAACTCAATTTAGTGTCATGTATAACTCCCAAGTCAGTAATTTCAAAAACCCTAGGAAGAGTACTGCCATTTATAAGATAATCAAAAACTATTGGGTTGGATAAACGATAAAATGACATAGTTTTACATTTACCAATATTTAAGTGACTGTTGTTCAAAAAGCACCAATCAGAAATACTATTAAGATCACGTTGAAGGAGTGCGCAATCATCAACAGAATTGACTTTTAAAAACAATTTCAAGTCGTCAGCAAACATCAAGCATTTACTAGATTTGAAACTTACGACTATATCATTAATAAAAAGCAAGTAGAGCAGAGGACCTAAATGGCTACCCTGCGGTACTCCGGAATTAGCGTTAATCTCTCTGGAGAGAATCCGACCAATTTTGACATATTGTTTACGATCAGTCAGATAGGATTCTATCCATTTAAAAAAAGATGAGTGAAATCCAAGTATACTAAGTTTATATAAAAGAACAGAAATATTAATCCTATCCGTGTAAATAATATCAACTTGAAATGACTCTTCCATAGCATTGATAGCATAATGTGAAAAGAAAGTTAAATTAGTTGCACATGATCGTCCAGAAATAAATCCATGCTGTTCAAATGCAATAATTTCTTTAGTTAAAAATGCAACTTTAGAGTTAATCAACGAATCAAGAATTTTAGGAATTGTCTTCATAACAGAGACACCTCTATAATTTTTTATGCCATCTTTTTGCCCCGATTTAAATATTGGTGTAATGAAGGAGACTTTCCAATTATCTAAAAAAATCCCTGATTGTAAGGATAAATTGAAAATTGAAGTTAAAGAATGTGCCAAGGTATCAGCGCATTTTTTTCATTAGAGAAGTACATAAAAAATCAGTGTCACACTTTGTACTAGGTTTCAGATTCCTTAAGCACTGCAGTACTTCGCTGGTAGATAAAGAGATTGCACCGATGTCAAGAGAAGACGGAGGCGTAAAATCAGTAACATTAAGATAAGCAGAATCATTACTGTACACGGATTCAAAATAATCAGCAAACAGATCACAACTGGATTCTAAATTAAAGGACTTTTTGTTGTCATATTGCAACATTTTAGGAAGACCTATAGAATTACGTTTTGTATTTATAAATGACCAAAATGCCTTGCTATTGGATTTAATACTGCATTCCAGAGACCAAATGTATTGGTTATACATAAATCTAAGTAAGAAGTTATATTCACGTCTAAGCTGACACAGTATTTTATTCTATCGGAAAGATCACCAGACTTTTGTAAAGCTTTATATGCCTTATTTTTTGCATTTTTAAGTTTTATAAGACTTTTATTAAACCATTTTGGATGTTACCAAAGAACTTCATTGGCTATTGACCAAAAGAGAGCCTTGAAGCTAATTGGCAATTTGACAATAACGTGTCATTTTGACTCAATCGTACACCTCCGCAGTATTGGATGTCTTTCGCTCCTTTATCGATACATGCATGGGGCTATGTTCTTTTGAAATATCTAGTCTAATCCCCTGTAGAGTTATGCCTGCACGCAATACTTGCGCTGCAATTCGCGCACATCCTTTAACCCTTCAAATTACTTTCGGATGTATACTAAAATTCCATGATGCTTTCTTATCCCAAACTGTGCGAATATGGCACAGCTTATCATCCTCTGTCTTTCCTCCGGCACGGGATACAATTTGCGAAAGTTTAAGCATGACATACATCAGCATCTCCGCCACTCTCCCTAGGTTCCCTAGTTCCTTTCTTTCTCTCCTTCCTGTCATGCTGTGGTTTGGATCATAGGTTAGGCCTTGAGCGTGGCTTAAGGCCAATGTCACACGAACGGCTTATGTCGCGCTCCCTTTTGACCGCCCGCCATGAAAGTATGTACATATAATGGAGCCTGTACACACGACCGCCCCTCGACTAAAAGGCCGCGCTGTGGTCGCGCGAACCAATTTGGTCTGGCGTTCTCCTCTGAAGACGCGCGAACTGTAGAGCGTCATGAAGACTTCTGCTAGGCATCTGGATTGCCAAATGATCGCGCGTCATTTGAAATTAGAAGCGTAATATTTTCAATATGGTGCAAAACTTTTAAATTATGTATAGAAAAAATGGTGTTGTTGATAGGTAAGATACCCCAGAGAGCAGATCTTTGGGATTCTAGAAACAAAATATACAAAGACCTCAATAAGATATACGATAATAGTAGCTCTGAAAATTCCTTCAATTTAGAATATTTCAAAGATAAATGCCTGGTAAAATATCTTTCGCTGTTTAGTGAATGGAAAATGTTCTTTTCTTTTTTGATTTTTTAAAAGTTTTCTAACAGAATATAAAAATAAGGCATTTTTTGGAACATTTATTTTGATCAAAAGTTAAAATCAAGCTAAATAGCTAATGGCAAGGAGCAGCATAATTTTCTGTTGTGCGAATAAAGGTCCGCTGCTCTTATAGACAACAACGAGTCTTCCATCAAGATGCGCGGTCATTTTGAAGTTCGTGTGACAACAACGAGATCAAGACGCGCAGACAATTGGACGCGTGGTCATTCTGAAGCTCGTGTGACATTGGCCTAATACTAGTTTCTACCTATATAAAAAAAAAAATCCATGTTGAGGAAGCCTGTAATGCAACTTATGGTGACTATCTTGAGCAATTTCTACAGAACTTCGACAATAATTTAGTGAACTGCATAATATAAGAAAAGTATTGAAATAATTTTATCATCAGAGTTACAAAAAAACAAAAAAAAAACTAATGGAAATTGACCATATGCTTAAAATATGAACTCTTTCTATCTTGTTTTCAGGTCGTCTATCAAAAATTCTCCAAAGAGCTTTTCCACTGCAGTGTTGTGTTCAGTTACACCCTGTATAATTAGTCAACTTCTTAAAATCTCTCTGCGCATGTGATGATTCCGGACAATGACGGTGCGCATATGCATCATCCGCACCCTCGTGGAGGTCAATAATTAATTTTCATGATAAATTCCTAAATCAATGAGAGCCATTAATTCATATAACTCGGTTGAGTCTACTCAATCGTTTCTTTATTTTCATCCAGCTCTAAAAAGATCACTGTTTTATTTATTTATTTTTTTTATTTTTTTATTTTTGCTTGCTCTTATCTGAACGACTCTGTCTGACTAATCCAGGTATATATGACCAAAGGAGGTAAGCTTGCCCTGTTGTTGGTGCTGCTGCTTTATCTATAGAGAGACTCTTTGAAATTATGGAAATGTACCCATACTGCCCCGCGAGACACCTTTTCCTTGTGCCGTGTTGCTTTTTCACTTATTTTCGAATAAATACCATGCGTCATCATTACAGGCCTCGAAAATTAATCACTTTACCACTTTTGTTGGTTTTGATTTTTCTTATCTTACCTATGGAAATGCTTTTTTCTTGGGTTCTTGCGGACTGCTTTTTATTTTCTTGTTTTTTTTTTTTTTTTTTTTTTGTTGCCACTCAATTCTCATCCATCATCTATTAAAGTTGGATTTTGATACCCCACAACCATTTAGTTGAGATTCATTATAGGAAATGGAAATGGAAATGTATGTAGTTCAAAAATTTGTTCGCGGGAACAGTTTTGTTGTTGTAACTGAATTTCATATACGTTTTTCGCTGATTTCTTTAACCCATGTTATGTAGGTATCCTTCAATCGGTGAAATAACACTCTTCATACCTACAATGAATTCTTAAGTGTCATATACGTACGTAAGTTCATGTAACTCAATGTGTGTCCTTGCGCAAAATTTTTATAAAACTCACCTGAAGAAGGAGTCAAGCAAGAAAATATGACGGATTTTGGTGGTTTTCATGGGAAGTGAGTAACGCGTGAGTTTTTCGCCTTTAGTTGATTTTATCGATATTTAAAGTGGCGTCGGCGTTAGACACATATGTACATACATATCACAATAATATATATAGTGGATGTAAGGATTCGTATATGTATAAGTGTGAAAATCAATTATTGCGAGCTGCATAATAATTAATTGTACAAAATTGTCTGTGTCTGTAATATCCTGGCTGTATACAATGATAGATATAGTAAATGTCTGTCCATATTTTATATAAGTAGGCATAAGTAACGAGTATTAACATATGAAGGATATACAGAGGGGGCGGGGGGTGTAATCGGTTTTTTGATAGAAAATGAGCTAAATACGCTATCTGTTGGATTTTAAGATGTATAGATTTCAAAATATGCGCTGTGCTTTACGGAGAAAATCCCTCATCATTGCACTCAAAACTAAGGTTGAAAATTTGGGGACACTTTTTTTTTTTTCTTTTTTTTTTTTATATTATTAAGCCAAGCTCAGGACCCTATGATGCAAAGCACAGCGTGGCAGGAAGGAGATAAGGAAAGGAGGTGCCGATGTATGTCGCCCCTAAACTTTCGCCTGTTGTATGCCGGAGGAAAGACAGAAGATGGTAGACTGTTCCACATTCGCACAGTTCGGGATAAGAAAGCATCACGGAATTTTAGTGTACGGCCAAAGGTAATTTGACGGGTAAAAGGATGAGCGCGGTATGCAGCGCGAGTATTGCATGCAGGAACTATTCTACAAGGGATCAGACTAGATATTTCATCAGAACATTGACCATGCATATAGCGATAAAGGAGCGAAAGGCATCCAACATTGCGACGGTGCTCGAGCGAGTCGATAGGACGAGTAATTTCCACATCGTCAATGAGCTTGCAGGCTCTCTTTTGGACAATATCCAATGAAGCAAAGGCTGTGCGACCAGCCCCGGGCCAGATATGGGAATTGTATTCTATTCTAGGTCTGATGTAGGACTTGTAGAGGAGCGCTATATTTGATGGGCTGAAATATTTCTTACACCTTTTCAAAAAACCAAGACATTTTGATGCTTCTTTGGCAACCGAGAAGATGTGATCTGTCCAGTTTAACTTACTGGAAATATTAATGCCAAGAATGCTTAGTGATGGTGAATCAGAAATTAATGCTCCATCAAAAGAAACGGGTGTGGTTAAGTTATGATCTTGTTTTAATTAGATGAAACAGCTTTGGGTCTTAGATACATTGAATTCGACGCGATTCGCTTTGCCCCAAGCTAGGATATTGTTAAGATCGTTATTCAATGATTTAATCATGCAATCCCTTTTAACACATGCGGCATTCCCCCTGGAGTCCGCAAGAGTGTCAAAGGAGTAAGCGAAATCAATAGTACTGTCATCCGCAAAAGTATGGATAGGATTGAAAGTAATGGAAAGCAGATCATTAATGAAAATTATAAAAAGAACTGGAGAAATAACAGAGCCTTGAGGCACACCAGCATTTATGGGATGAGGTTCAGATGTAACGCCGTCTATTACAACATGTATTTGGTAACTAGATAGGAAACTTACAATCCATAATAGAACAGGAGGGCAGAGATCAAGTGATTTAAGTTTGGCTAAAAGGGCTGGATGCCAGACTCTATTAAAGGCCTTTGAAATATCTAGCGCAACGATTTTGGACGCACCAAAATTGTGAAGACTACGATTCCAACGTTCCGTAAGAAAAGTCAGCAAGTCTCCAGATGAGCGTCCGTGCCGAAAGCCGTATTGGCGATCGTTGATGAGCTGATTGGTTTCCAGATACTTCATTAATTTGGAGTTAATGATAGATTCAAAAACCTTTGAAAGAATCGAAGTGATTGTAATTGGTCGATAATTTGAGGGATCGCTATCCTCTCCTTTCTTGGGAATAGGCTGAACGTGAGCTAGTTTCCAAGCAGTTGGAAATTTTCCTGTCGAATAAGTCTTTAAGCTTTTAATTAACATCAGCGAAAAACCATCAGACCGTGTGGATTTGCAGCCATTGACATCCTTAAAGACCTTGAACACATCATTTGTAGGTAGAATAGTTTGCGCAGAGGTTTAGCCAAGGATGAGGCACAGCTTTTAATTAATAGGGGCGAGAAACCATCAGGGCCTGCGGCTTTAGAGACGTTGATTCCTTTAAGGACTTTGAACACATCTCTCGTACGGACGTGTATTGGCTCTTGTACACATCTGCACGACAGGTGCCTGTGAAGTGGGTGGGAGAAAAGAATTTGATGCGAATCTAGCAGCCAAAATATTAGCTTTATCCAGGGAGTCAACAACCACTTCTATCATACATTTTCGATCTCTTGACCAACCATTTTGTAATCCTGGCAAAATTTATTTCGAAATTCTCTAGTCTAGTAATACTGTGCTAAATGTAGGAAGGTTTAGCTAGATAGCAGTAATGGGACTTCCCTGCTAAATTATGCTAGCTAAATTTGAGAATTAGGGTTAGCAAAATCGCCAAAAAGTTAGCAAATAGACTACATGTTTTATTTTATTATAATTGTGTTTATAAAATTAATTGTGAGAACATTGTCTTTATTTTTTTATACAAACATTTAAACAGAATGCAGTACTTAATTAGGTCATTTGACGGTGTAAAATTCTTTTAATCTTCTACAAAGAATTACAGCCGAAACTGTTTCAATATTCAATATTAGGTTTTTTTTTTAAATCTATTAAAATCTGAAAATGCTCGTTCAACCAGCAGCCGTACTGTGGGGAAGAAAAAATAAATTAATTATGTACTTGTAAGAATTTTTGAAAATTGGTTGTTCAAAACGATTTGTTTGTTTTGTTAAATGTAGCCGCCAAGTTTTAGCAATATCGTTACAATCAAAAAGTTGCAAAGATTATGAGGAGCCTCCATTCTGAATTAAATTTTTCAATATGCATTTCATTGTGAAAAGGAAAGGTTTCAACTAAAGGAAGTATTGAAGTCATTTCGCCTGGTCTAATATTCCTTGAATCCAAATATTCTAATATTTTCAATTTGTGATCATTAAGATCGAAAGGTTTTTTTTTAATTTGTTTGCCCAATTCTACGTAAAATGAAAATAGATTATCTTGGATTAATTAGTAATATTTTCACAAGCTTGAAAATTGAAATTCGGCTAATTTAATTCCAAAAAACATTCTTGATTTTTCAAGATGTAATGAATGAACCGTTATTAAAATTGCAGTCAACTGAAATGTGTTCTATAGCTTTATAAAATTTGTTAAAATATTCTTGAAGTTATTTCCAATTAAAGGACTTAGTTTTTGAATTACAATTTTTTCAGACCGGAAAATTTTATTGAGATTATTAATCGCACCTAAAATATAGCGCAAAAATTATAAGTACAATTTTATCTCCGAACTATTCAGACAATCAAGAATTGAGTTTGCATCAAAATTATTAGTACTTTCAAAATTAAAGAGAGTGAAGTAATAAAGTAAAGCTGACCACTGGTACAAGAATCTTATAATGACTTGCTCTAGCCTCCAACCATTTGAATTTAAATTTAAATTAAAACTATCTTGATATTCTGCCAACTCTTACTTTGCGTCTTAACACTTTGGGCAAAATGATTATATACGCAAGAAAGGAATTTTTCAACTTTCCAAGGAATTTTTTTCATAGCAGCCGCAGGACATACATAAGTGGACGGAGGGGCAGTGCATCCAAGTTAAATAAATGTTTATTCAATTTCTCTAATCGTGCTCTAACTCCCGTAACTTCAATTCTCATTACTGATGTGTTGTCCAGTACCAAGGTCAATAAATTATTATGCAGAATTTTTTGCTTGCTTATTCTTTTTGTTGTACGTATAAATATAATCTCAACAACAAACAGTAGCAATCACCAGAAATCAAAAATAATCACAAATTCACAACATAAATGCGTATCAGCACAGCAAGCAATGACATTGACAATTACAATGATCAAACAAAGCAAAACTTGCTGCAAAGTGCAAATGCATTTGAAGTGAAATATTCAAAATAATCACCAGAACACAAAACACAATTTCTTAATGGCTGAAAGAAACACGCCAGCGCCACGCCAACTTGCTGTCACTCAGTACGTTTACATGAATACTTGAAGTATACCTTCAAGTAAAGATCAAGTAATCAAAATATCATGTAAACGCGCATTGACTTCAAGTATACTTGAGTCAAGTAAATCATTTCCTTGAAAAAACTCATGTAAACGCAACTTGAGTACTTGAACTTGTACTTCATTTGTACGAAATATGAAAATGGCAAAGCGGAACAAGAAGAAGACTATTGTTGATAATTCAGGTAGTGATTTTTAGCACTTTTCTCAAGATATTTGTCTAAAAATCCGCACCTATGTATGTATTGAACCCAATGCAAAGTTGTCAACAGTAAAATGTCATTTCAAGTAAATTTCAAGTCAAGTAATTGGAATTAATTCAACCAAAAACCCTACTAGAGTTTGAAGTTGGATTTCAAGTCAAGTACTCAAGTATTCATGTAAACCAGGCATGTCAAACTCATATGATATGACGGGCCACATAATCTATTTTGTATGAAATTGGGGGCCGCATCTTTTCTATGCTCAAAAAATGAATAAAGTACGATTTTTACAATGATTATATTATGTATTATGTATTTATTAGACTCAATGTCAAGCTCAATGTATTGATGTATATTATACATACATAGACATTTTATATTTCATGTCATTTTTTAAACTTAAACTATAACTACTTTATATTTTTTATAAGAAACAAAAATTAAAGTTATAATAAGAAATAAACAAAATCACAGTTTAATATTGTTTTTTAGAAGATATTTGACATCGTTTTGCACAAAGCAAGTCATCAAAATTTGGTTGAATATATTGAGTTGATGCAATTTTTAAAAATTGACGATAAATGTTGATCATTTAATCTTGACCTTTCTGAATTTTTGTTATTTTTCATTAAAGAAAATAGTTGCTCGCATAAATAAGTACTTCCGAACATAGATAGTATACGGTATACGCATAACAAATGATAACATTTTAGAAAATCTATCTAAAGATAAATATGTATAAAAATCTGTTATTCCATCTTCCATACATTTTTGCTTCAGCACAGAATCACATTCGATTTCAATTAATTCCATTTGTTTTGTAAGTTTTCATCAACAATTTCTATATCGATAGATAAAGGTGAAGTAAAAGGACGAATTTCTAATTCGCAGCTCTTAAAATCAGCAATCCTTCGATTGAACTCCGTTTCTAACAATTTAATTTGGTGAGCATATTCTGTAAATTTTAATTTAGGTGATTTAAGCAAAAGATATTGACAGCTTTCAAAGTGACAAAAGTTTCCTCTTTCTATTTGTTTTCGTCAAAATAATAATTTTTGATTGAAAACGTTAATATTATCAAATAGCGTTGTAACAACTTAAGCTTAAGATTTAGTTGATTAAGTTGACTTGTAATATCAACTGAGAAAGCCAAGTCCTTTATCCATTGTTCATCTTTTAATTCAAGAAATTCAAGAAAATTATGATTTCGTCCAACAATTTGAAGAATCGTTTTAGCACTTTATGACTCGAAAACCATCGAGCTTCCGTATAATATGGTAGATCGGTGTATTCACATTCTGTATCTTCCAGAAGTGAAGCAAATTGACGATGATTAAGTCCACGTGCAAGAATATGATTTACAATATTGGTGAGTATTTTTGAAACATGTCCGATATTTAAAACTTTGGAGCACAGTACTTGCTGGTGAATAATACAATAAAAATGGTCAAAATTGTTATTACCATGCTGTTCACATGTTTCTTTTAATCTTGCAACAACTCCTTTAGTAATACCGGTCAAGGTAGGTGCACCATCAGTTGCACGACAAACCAACGTTTCCAATGGTAACTTATACTTCTTCAAAACTTCCATAAGTGCATCAAAAATATCAGGTCCAGTGGTTGTATTATGCATTGGAATGATTTCCAAAAGTTCTTCACATACTTTTAATTTAACATCGATATTTAGAATATTTGCACTTTCATCAATTGCAAAAGAGTACGCTTGAAATGTTGATATTGTTGAATTATGCTGATTTCTCAAAATTCTCGACAATTTCATCAACTCTGCTAGCTACAATATTTCGAATTAAACTTAAACTTTAAAATTTTTTTATTTGTGCTGGACATAATACTTCGGCCGCTTTAATTTAGTATTCACTAATAAATTCCACTTCAGCAAAATGTAAATATTATTAACTGTATTCTGAATTCTGACAATTTGTGTTCACGAAGTCTTGCAACGTATTGGTCATAGTTTGTTTTATGATTTGTGTTATAGTACCTTTTAAGATTATATTCCTTAGTAACTGAAAAAGAGTTTCTACGTATCAGGCATAATATTTTATTCCTGTTTTGGACACAAAAATATTGCAGTTCCCACTTTTCTTGAAAATTACGACGTTCAATTGAAGGATCTTTTTTTATTCATTGTTCTTGAAGTTTGATTATATTTGTATTAAATAACTTTTTAGTTTGAAGTTTGGTCATAATGTGCTTGCTGTAATTCTGTGTAATTTGAACAACACGTGCTTCTGTTTATATTCGTTTTGCTCGAAAGAGATTAAGTAGGAGAAACTCATGCTGGATTCTCTGATGTATTTGAGAAAAATGAGAGTTCTATTTGACATAAAATTTACATCTCCTTTTAGCACCTTGACCAAAGCGAAATTTATCTTTTTCTAACAATTTCAGGTAGCCTGAGACCGTGAATGTATTTTGCGCCTGAAAAGGTACCTTCGTACTTTCCTCCGCAACCCGCAGTGTCGTAAATGAACATAAATGAGATTTATTTTAAACTGCATACTGCAACCGCATTAAACTAAACTACATACAAATAAAAATAATTTTTTTTTTAAAAAAAAATCTCGGCGGGCCGCAACCTATGTATTAACGGGCGCCGCATGCGGCCCGAGTGCCGCGTGTTTGACATGCCTGATGTAAACGTACTGAATGACACTTTTGTCTTGTCCAGCACAGCTACATCAAGACAAAGCCATCAACTTCGGTGCCGCAAACAAGATGCAAACACATGCAACGTACGTAACGTACGTAATTAGAATCCGCGCGTTCTTTTTCCACAATTCCTTTCCTTTCCTCGTATTAGTAGTTTTCTTTAAATGAAGAAAAAATCCCAGAAAGTCTGAAACATCAACATTCGCAGAAGTTTTTTTAAAAAAATATTTTTATTTTTTTTAAAAAAATATTTTTATTTTTTTTTAAATTTTTTTTTTTTTTTTTAAATTTTTTTTTTTTTTTTTTTTTTTAAAAAATATTCTTATTTTTTTTGTTCGATTAATGGGGAAAAGCGAAAAAGTAGCAAATTTGGATTTAAAGTAGCAAGGTAGCAAACACGCTTAAAAGGTAGCAATTTTGCTACTATAATAGCAAAGTCCCTTCACTGCTAGGTAGGCTTTGACTTTAGTGTAAATAGAAAAACACAATAAAGTTAATTATTCTGATATAAACTAGCGCTTCAGCCACACTTCACAAAAATCTTGAAAAAAAAAATCATTAAAAAAACAAAAGAAAATATCCACCACCACCACCATATAACTGACGAGCCGATGTTTTATTTAATGGCTAGATGGAGAATAGAGAATTTTAAGAACTTTTATTTTTAATGATTGTAAATTAAATCATAAATACAAGAGGACAAAATAACCGCCTTGTCCGGGGCTTGAAGCCGGACAAGTTCTTAAAATTTTTCTATTCTCTATCTATTACCGATACTAAAAAATGGAAGTTCGGTTCCCATATGGGAAAAATAAATGCAAATTCTTTTTAGAGTCCACGTTTTCTTAGGCTTATCACAATCGGGTTGGTAGTCTACTGTAGAAACAGTGGATTGCTCCAGCAGTTTCAGCATCACTTCTCCCTAATGATCTGTTGCGAAAATAGTGGATTTTTCTCGCAGAACCAGCATCACTGCTGCTCTTTCTAAGACCACCACATAACGATATAGGGTGGGCTTGGTCCAGATTACCCTGCAGATAACACCAGCGTTGTTATTCTTGTACGGCGCGGTTTGATCTCAGCACACGCTCAGGTTTTTATAGGAACAGTCTGGGCCAGAGAAGTCACTTGCCCAACAGATTGATTGGCCTTGCGTTAGTTCCAAGTCCTCGCTCAAGCAGATTTGGGACCGCTGCACTGTTATCAGAGAATATTCAAGACATCAGCTACCTGCATTAAGCAGGCTTTCAAGATGTCGCTGCTAAGCAGGCTCTGAAGACTTTACAACTAGCCTTCAAGACATCGGTTTCCTGCTTCAGTTATGTGTTCAAGACGCGCCAGTTTTCTTTTACTGACAATTTATGACAATTGTGAACATTTGGCATTACTTCAAAAATATGTTTGCTGGGCCAGGGATAAGCCCCATCATTGTAGTTTAAAAAGCAAAGGATTATAATGGGTTTCCAAGAAAAAACTTAGGAAGTATCTTGTACAAACATTACGACCAATGAACAACGTCTATTATAGTTAGATGTCAACTAAACGGTTTATAAGTTTTAATATCCACTTATTTTCAATCCAGCAGGCAATTTCCTAGACCAATCAGACGAAGTTTGCCCTATCTTCAATAATTGCAAACATTTCAAATATTTTGCACCCTGAAGTCAGCGAACTAATCATATGTGTACCAACAGCAGAGCCGGTTTTCCTATTCGTAGTTATTTTTACTTGGAACACGACTGTAATATGAGCTTTGTGTGTGAAAAAAAAATTCATACCCATGCTGAGAGATTCCCGAAGACTGCAGAGGGCTTTTGAAGAACGCATATAAAAACCCTTGTCCTTTTGATGTAATTGATAGCGGAAATAATTTCAAATTCCATTTCCCATTAGAACATTAGAATGCTTAAAATCATTGGGCAGTACATTGCTTGGTTTATCACAAACCATCTTGATCATACTTTGAGACTTACATATAAGTGATCGAAGAAGATAAAATTTCGAAACTCATCAGTGATAGTGAAACTTCATGTATGTGGTCTTGTACCCACAAGCTATGGATAGGTCTTGCTTAGGCAAGCAAAAACTTATATAATAGGTGGACGGGGGGGGGGGGGGGGGGGGGTCCTAGCAGTTTCGGAGATAACGGGACTCCAAAGATTTTTAATATATTTGGTTTTACAGATCACCCTGTAAGTTTTGAATGTTACACCTTATGATGATAATTTCAGTTCGCTAAATATGCTTAAGAAAAAGTGCAAAAACTCATAAAGGGTTACATTTTGAGTGTAATAGGTCATTTTGAAACGAAGCTCTTGAACATCTTAAATCCAATATATAAAATTGGTGATGAGGACGTGTTTTTCGGTAAAAATAGTACTTAATTAAAACAAAAAAAAAACGAAATTTAAACTTTGTTCAGCCATTACTTCAAAACGGAGCAGACCAGGAGAAAAATCTCTCTATCAATTAGATAGGTCCAACGATTAGCTGTCTAACAAAATTATCACCATAGGGTGTAACGTTCAGAAGTTACAGGGTGATCTATAAAAACATACCCAAATATCTTTAAATCCCGTTATCTCGGAAACAATTAATATTCCCCCTCCCCTCTCGCCAGCCATGCAATTTTTGGCATGATTTATCCATAGCTTTCAAATACCGGAAACTCCTTCATATCGTCCAATTTTCCAAAAATTGAGGTTAGGGAGGTCTTATGACGATGGATATGATAGTTTTTTTTATATTTCGACAACTTTGACAAATCAAAAATAAAAGTATGGTTGTTATGCGGTCGAAAAAGTACTAATTATTATTAAAAATTAGCATAAATATGGCAACATTTTCGCACCATTATTTCTGATGATTTTAAAAGAGATCTGACTCGATAAAAGTAGGTACTCTCTAAAACTACAGTATGGTGCCATTATTGGTCACTCTAGAATAATGGTTTATTGAATTTCAATGTCAGCGCTCAAAGACATCTTACCACTGCTGATTGAGGACAATTAGTTCACCCACTGGAATA